>JAMKCH010027939.1:0-18089 GCA_023653785.1 Ophioderma brevispina | reverse complement strand
GCGATCGGATCTTGGACCTTTACACTCTACCACCAATCGGTAACCACCAGTTTAATCACTTTTTTCCATTTAATCTCATTTTTAGCTGAAGTTTGGGTGGAGTAATCAATATATGGCTGAAAGTATATAATGTCGAAAAATATAGACTGACAATTTTCCATTACGATGAGAATAGCTATAAATATCCAATGAACTCCTTCGTTAAAAGAGGTTGGGTCAGCCAATGTTTTAGCTCTTCTGTATGGGGGTGGGGGTTGTGTTTCTAGTACGAGGCCTTAAATGCAGGCAGACTTGATCGCTGTTATAGATGAAACGATACGGAGATAAAAGATTTATCGAGTACAAGAAGCGGTATGTTTTCAGAGAGTGATAGAGTAACAGATACACAGTATCATACATGTACATGATGTTATTTAAAGGTGTAACGAGACATTGAGAGGGCCTAAAAATATTGCAAGCCCTGATTTTTGCACTCATGTAGCTTTACATAAATATCCCCATCTGAAAGGCTAAGCTGAAGCTGAGATTATTTCTTATATACAACATTCTGAAATTTCTAATTTTTTAATTTTTTAGGTTTTTTCTTTTTTTAAATTTAAGTTTTATTGAATAATATTGTATAAGCAAATCAAATCACCTTTTGTTTTCACTTTCACTGCAGTTTAGCCAAAACAAGGCAAGAATCAAATCAATATCTATTCTATATGAAATCACTACATACATGGCAACAATATATGTGATGTCTCGAAATCGCTTGCTAGCACTTTTTAAGTGTGTAACCATTCAACGCTAGTTAAAGGAACGCTGTTGTACGAAACACTATCTATGGCCAACAAAATAAAAACGCATGCCATTCCCTAGTCTCCATTTATGTAGTTGCTTCTGTAATGACCGCTCGTAAATATAATCGACCAAAGATAAAACACAGATAACTTTAACCTGTTGTAAATTACACTCTTAAATATTGTACAAAAATTAGGTATGGACAATATCGTATAACAACCGAGTTTCTTTCGTGTGTGCCACTAAAAACCGTTATTGTTTTTTTTTCGATTTGGAATATAATCGCTTACATTGATTCTACCTACCAATAAAACTATACATTTCATTCTTATTGAAATTACAGTTGCATAAACATTTAGTTCACAAATGTATTTGTTTGAAACACATAGTTTTTATACCAGGGGGGGGTACTTGAGACACCGAATATTTTTTTCTTTCCATCAGCTTGAACGATCTGTGGAAAACTTGACAAGAAGGCATACGAGAAAACAGTGCAAAATCAACAGGTAAGGCGTAGATTAATTGTTGTATTATTATTAATAATCATAATATTTTATTATTAAGATTAAACTTTGAAAATCTGACAAGCATCTGTCGCCGGAAACCTTGTAGGAGACTGTCAATTCCAAGTACTGCTCTCAAAGATCGCTTTCTCTCAACCTGTTTCTTCGACCTGTGCACCATTAACACGTGAGGTCACTTTGAAAGTCCTCCCAAATCACTGGCCTAAGAACTAGGAGTTGTTTGGTCTCATTTAATCTTGAGTAGATTTTTCATATCGATATTTTACTATGCATCTAAAATATTAAAGCATTTGAAATCTGAGGACTTTAATGATTGCAGAACGCAACTGTTTATCTCATTCCTATCTTATCCCAGAATCGAAACACCACTCTGGATAAGGTGAAGGGAAAGTGTTGGTTTTTCGATGGCCTCTAGACATCAAAAAGGCGTTGACAAGATTGGACAGAATGGATGTGGTGTTAACACAGGGCTCCTGCACAAAACTACCTATCGAAAGATTTAATCACTTTATCTGAAATTGGGCCGAATCCTGCCGATTAACGACACACCAGGACCCACTACTGTACTCTCGGGGACCTTGTCGCGGTAATAAAACAAGGCGCTACTTCTTGAATACGCAATTAGATAGAAAAAGTGGCAAGAAACTTAAAACAAGTTAGTGTACGGGCTAACACATTTTTTTAGCATTAACATGTTTCGAAATCAATGTATGTTTGGAAACGCAGTTGTAACTGCAAATAGCTTTTTGGGATAGCATTGTAAAGCATTGTTTTCACATTTTACACGTTCATCTCATACCAAAACATTTATTCACCAGTGCTTGCTGACCGAAAAGATCATTTATTCAGTCCTTTTCAATCAACTAAGTAGACCTCTTTTTTTCTAACTGCCGCTCATTGAGACTAGCAATTAATCTTTCACCGACCCCCATTCATTAATTATGTAATGTAAACAATAAAATTTAGCACACTTCTGATTTGGCTGTTTGTTTTTTAAAGAAACGTTTCAAGTGGCCAATATTTCTTATTTTTTTGGGGGGTCCGGTTTTTCTTTCATGAATTTTGTACTTCGCAATTAGATACGTTCCATGGCAAACCCAGCCTTTAAGAATGGATATAAGCACTTCTGAATCGGTTATCACACTTGTACCGATTAATATTTAATATAACACTTTGCCTGGGAATGACCTTTAAATCATTTATTAAATACAAATCCACTCATATATTTCAATTTATTAAGTCACCTTCTTTCATTGTCTCAAAAAGTCTTACTTCTTGTTGTTCACCCCTTAGAATCCATACGATTTCAATATGAGTCTTTTTCAATCAATCAACTCTCGTTTATCAAACACCCCCTACACTTTCAACGAGTTATACTACTTGAAGCGATAGGAGAGACTTGATTGGACCTATGTGGGGTTGTTGTGGGGTGGAAACTGTTAGCGTTGGTGTTTTAATCGTTCACAAAGAACGCAACCGATGCTACGTTGAAGATATGCTTCCCAACAATCACAGGAATAACCATGATAATTTTTTTCGCTTTTATTTTCTCTCTCACCACGCTTAGTTTTTTAAGTAGTGTTAACATTTGTATATCTACAGATCTTCTTTGTGTTACGTTGTTTTTAAACCATTTTATTTTATATAACGTAAAATCTCCACTAGATTATTTGATGAAAATATCGGGCTAAAGCATAACAGCACTTTTTGAAGGCGCTCCAATTTCAAAATTGAGACTTTTGCATAGTTGCATTTTGTAATGTATAGGATACATTACCTGCGAAGTGGTATGCTCAAAAACGTGTATTTGTCATCAAAAAGAAGAGATGTTGTATTGGAAGTTGGGATCCCTGATTGTATTTAATGGTGGGGCTGATGAAACGCCAACATTGTATGTCGATCCATGGTTAAATAGTCCCGAAAAAGTGCCACCTCACGAACATCTACAATTGAATTGCGGAATCGACGGACAACTAAGGATGAGCGTAGACCGTGCACTAGGCGCAATTTCATGCTTTTTAATATGGAAAGAACGTTTCCAGCAGCCGTTGAATATTAACGGAGAGATCTACGATATTTTAATATCATTCTTATCACAAACTTCACTATTTGCGACACAGAATGTTGAGCTCTAGCATTCACAGGTAATGTTTACTAGCCAATTAGGACTGGCAATTGTGCAAAATCTCCAAATATTCCTGAAACTTGGGGACGCTCTTACAAAAAAAAATGTGCTGTTATTGCCTTTAAATTTTAACAGCGGCCCTGTGAAATATGAACATTCCTCATTTGGTTTTTTCAAATATAGCATAGGCATTGCTGAATACACGATATAGTTTACAACAAAAATAACATACACCCAAAAAATAAGCGAATTTAAAAGAGGATATGGATAAAAGACATCAAGGGTACTGTATGATACATGAAAAACTTTATGATACGAGCAATTGATGGTTATAGCAGTTACCAGTAAAGTATAGGGAACCGGCTTTAATTAATTAATATTAGTTACTGAATTCTGTGCATTTCATATGTATAAGAGTATTGCAGTAAAAAATAAAATGTGGCAAAACAGCACGACTATAGACTTACCCAAGGAGGACTTCTTAACGTTCAGCTGTTAAAGTAAGGCTCTGTTGCTAACTCTGGAATTCTCAGGTCCATTTTCTCCAGGTCCACGGTCTGTGGACGCGTATTAGGTTTGTCATTTGACCCTTTACCAAAATTGCCATCAGAGGAGTGGTGGGTTGTGTTTGCCTAGCAAACAGGCTTATCCCTCTTGTGTTTATTACCCACAATATTCAAAGCACATAGTCTCCCAACAAATATTGTGTCCGATTTCATTGCAAGCGATATAAACCACTTGTCGGATGGCATTGGTAAGATGTTTAAACTACCTATAAGTGATCCACAAGCATCTTAGAAAACAAATCACAGACTTGCCAGATAGCTCCAGATATACAAATGCGAAAGCCGATTCACCCGGAGTGTCTTACGAATGTTGCAATGAATGTCCGTATATGGGCAAGGAAGAACATGACTAAAATATCAGATGTTACCCTTATTAGGTTGATTGTTCGAGATCTGCTACAAGAAAAAACAGTATTTGTTTGGTTTTTTTGTTTTGTTTTGTTTTTTTTTTTGCTAATTGTTTCTTTCATTTTATTGGAGTTTTGTAATTTGCAACTACATTCCACGGCAAAAACCCAGCTGTTGAATGGACTATAAACACGTTTGAATCTGGTTAGTCACAACTTACCGATGAATATTTAATACAATCTCTTGCCTCAGAATGACCTTTAAATCATTTATTAAAAAAATCCCACTCATATATTTCAATCTATTAAGTCACTTCTTTCATTGTCTCAAAAGTCTTTACTTCTTGTTGTTTCACCCTTAGGGAAAAATCCATCGATGTAAATATTGCATGATATCTTTTCAATCAACCAAATCATCGCTTAATCAACCTCCCCCTCACCACTTTCAACGGGTTAGGCTACTTTTAAAGCGATCGCAGAGACTTGATTGGACTTGAATGGAGCCTCTGTTAGCCCTGGAGCTAGCACACAGTTGAACACATTCAGTTACAAAAAGGTTTGAGTGGATTAACTATGTTGACCGACTGACCGGAACCCCTAAACTTGATTCTTAAGTGCCGCAAGTGGGCCTTAGGAGAGGCGGGCCAAAAACAAAGTTGTACAGGGGTCAAAATTTTGAAATTGATCCAATATGTGAAAAAGCCACACATGTATTGTGTCTAACCATAAGGATCAAAAGGTATAGTTGTAATAGTTACAGCCTAAAGTTTCAGAGTTATAGCTAAAACAGCAAAAATCAATAATAAGGTCAATCAGTTGTACAGGGGTCAAATTTTAAAGTTGACTCCGATTGGATAAAAATGGTGCAAATTATGGTGGAGTTCATAGGATTAAAATAAGGAATAGTTTGCTGCCTTAAATGCTTAGTTTCAAATGTCGGGGGCACAGAAGGACACAGTCCATTGCATTCAATGGGCTTGATAGTGTTACCCCCCCCTTACTTTCTTAAGCAAGCATTGAGACACTCAAAACCAATTCCTTAATTTCCTATGAGCCTCACCAATAATTGCACCATTTTTGAGCCAATCGGAGCCCAGCACTTTTAAAATTGACCCCCTGTGGAACAACGAAATGACCCTCCCTTTGATTGATTTTTTGCTGTTTTTGCCTATAACTCTGAAACGTTAGGTGTACATTAACAAAAACTAACCTTTTCTGAATCCTTATGTATAGATACACATAAACATGGTGTGCTTTTATCAACATGATTGGATCACATTTACAAATTGCACCCCTGTACAAACTTTGTTTTGGCCCCCTCTCCTTAGGGCCCACTTGCGGCATTTAAGATCCGTTTCAGGTGTGTCTGTCATCTGTCAACTTTTAAACCACTCAAACCTTTTGTACTTGAGATGTGTTCCACACTCTACTGTGCTCGCTCCTGGGTTATGTTGTGGTATTGTTGGTGGGTTGACTGTTCGGCGTGGTGTTTTTTAATCGTTCACAAAGAACGCAACCGATTGTGCTGCGTTTTGAAGATTTGCTTCCCACATATAACGGAAGGAAAGAAATATAATATTTATCCCTTATTTTCTCTCACACGCTGTTTGAATTGTATTATCTTCTTTGTGCTTTTAGCTTATCCATATTTTTTTCATTATATGAAGTAAAATCTCTAGAGTATTTGACTAAAAATATCGTTGCGTATTTAAATTTAAGCGGGCATAGCAGTTTCACAAAACATTTTCTTCAATTTACCTTTAATTGATAGTCTGGGCCATTTGATGAATAAAGATATGTTACACATAAAAGTAACAAACCCAAAACAATAAGGGCTAACTGATTGGGTTGCCGTAATTTGAATCAACAAAAATAAATGTGTCTGTTACATGAATATCATAGACTCGTACCCATTGATATCAAAACCACACCGGCCACCGAACGGTCACACAAGGGTGCATGCAGTGGGAATTAAATCCGGTGGTGTTTCTGTGTTAACGCCATTTCCCGTGGTTGTGAATAAAATCACTCTCCGAAGTGATTTTATCATTAAACCGTTCTGTTTCCCCGTAAGGGGTGCTGTGTTGGGGGCTAAACACTTAAGTGACCAAGGGGTTTTCACTTCCCGTTTGGTGACCAAGTGGGGGGGGTTCCATGGACCCCCCCCCCCTAGGAAACCACTTCCCGAGGGAATTTTTTGCCCACGAAAATTTATACCACATGTTGAGAGGGTATAAGACAACTTCCAAATCAGTCAACAAAAAAAAATGGAATTTTTATTTTGGCTGCAAAGTAGGGGCAAAACATTGTTTTCAAAGAAACCGCGAAAATTGGGAAAAAAGCGAAAATCAAATAGACGCCTGCGCTTACACCAAACATTTTTTGTGAAAACTTATTTTATGTTGATATCTAGTCTAGAAGAACCCAAATACATATATGTAACACAAAAAACTAGCAGTTTAGGGGAACCTGTTATATTTTTTAGGGTGTTGCAAAATACACGTCATTTTCCCATAGAGTTTGTACAGTAAACGGTTTGGCAAATCCATGATGAAATGTTGTTTCAGCACATAAAGGGTAAATTTTTTAATGTTACTAATAATTGTTACTTACATGTATATTGTGAACTTATATCAGCAAAAAAAAATTGCTTGGTTCTTGGTTTTATTATGCTTATTTTTAAAAATATTATGAAATGACTCCCGTTTAGTTTTTAATGCCCAAGGGGGGTTCCATGGGACCCCCACAATTAAACTCATTAACGGCTGGGCCTATTTTAATTATTTGGTATGAAAAGAATCGCATTAAAAGTCCGACCTACAAAAATTTTGGCGCACATAAAAACCCCCCACGCTTAAAGCGGCCAGCGCGAAACCAAATTTTGGGGTCCATAACCCCGCCCCCTTGGTCCTAAGGGTTAATCATCAGGTGAGGGCTAAAGTAAGCCTTACAAACCATGCAAAAATTCAATTTTAAAAAATCTGAGGCGCACTATTTTTCCATGTTGCCGTATCTCTTTCATAGACTTTAAAGTGTATTTTGGAAACCATAACTTTTTGTTTTGACTATCTCACCACATTGAAAACTTTACTATACGAGCAATTTTATGGTGTAGTCAGTTCCACAGTAAAGTATAGAGAGGCTTTAATAAATTTAAAGGGACATAATGGCATGAAACAAAAAATGAACATTATGAAGGACCTTTAGTGAAATCACTTCCACGAGTTTGAAAACAATTTGGATGTTGACATTCTTTAGAACCCGTAAAAACAGCTAAAGTTTGTGGCAATTCCTGGAACAGAAAAGCAAGTGTGTTGACATCCCTGACTGAATTTACAGTGTATATCTGCATGTTGTTGCGAAAACCATTCAAAAGCATTCAACCGTGTCATAACTACAGTGTTCCCGCTGACTGAGTTTCCTACCACCCATCTATCCTATTGTGTTCGCCATTGATTCTGGAATTCATCTTTTGTTTCGCACGTACCATGGCCTCGTATATAAGGTCACGGTTTTATTCCAATGAGGTTCTATATGATCGAGAAGGCACCACGTTACGTAATCTTTCGAAATTCATCGTCTCGCATTTTTTTCCGACCACAAAGAACACATAGAGTTCCCAACAATAAAAGCCCATGGCTGCCTCCCTCTTCCACATACTGTGGGCCAGGTTGCGATATACACTAATCGGTATGATACAAATTGATGTATTTGTTAGAGTGGCCAGGTGTAAAATAGTGCCCTGGAATCATTGTCTCAGATATCTCTTTTTTCCTCATAATGCAATGCGCTGCTTAGGTGAAGATGTATTCATTGGAGGCGGTTTATTTTAAAAATCAAGACGACTGACGTTCCTTTTCAATTCGTTGTGTGGCATGGTAGACAAAATTTAACCCCCATAGCACCCCACATCCAACAACTGATATTTTGGCGGATTGTTGATCGAATTGACTTATGTGTGTATACAAGCACCCAAACTAATCTTTTCGTGCAATATGCAATAATGGTCAGCGCCCAGCACGGACGACTGGTTTTGAATGGCTTCACCCCTTGGTTTATTCCGTACATGTGCTATGGTAGCTAGGCACTCTCTCATGGGGGACACTTTCACCCCGGGATCAGCATTGTATTTTAGGCTTGTAGTAGATATTGATCTGGCAGTGAAAGATGCGATTAGGCCGGGGATTAGCCACCTATACATGCAATGGTCTGTGAGCTGAATGACAACATGCTTTTCAAGTTTGATAATGCTGGCAGATACTATCAGCAATCCCTTGTTCCAGAAATTGCCACAACTGCCACCGTCCCGATCCCCCCCCCCCCCCCCCCCACCCCCCCCCCCACACACACACACGTGGGAATCTTCCTGTTATTTACTGTTTTTTAGCAATCTGTTAAACATCAAATTGTTTTTCAAATTCGTGAAGTTGATTTCAGTAAGGGTCCTTTCCTTATTCAATGTTTCTCATGCCATTATGTCCCGTTAAAGAAATATGTCAGAGATTTTTTGCAAGCGTCAGTTTGACTTACATTCATAAATATCTGTACATACAACACGAATTCCCGAAAAAATAATACAATTTGATGTAAAATTAACAAAATAGAGGCATTTTAATTTTTGCTTTTTTGACATACGAAGAAAATGCCGGATTTTTCGCCATGCTTTCATTGATCAAAAGCGCCCAATTTTGCTCTCCTCGTGAACGTCCAGTGTGACCAAACATCGTGTTGACTCGAATTGTTATTTTTTTGTCATTGCTGACACTATAATATTGATGGAGTAATATAAAATGTGAAAATAACGTTAGGCAGAAGGACATATGTTGTTTCCTTTCGTTGTGTTTTTCATTATTATTGATATAAAAACACATCGATCGCAGTTCACGTGGGGTAGGACACGACCTGCTTCGATTTGGGCTTTGGGATTTCCAAACGGTAATTGTGGAACTGCCTACTCTTTACTATGGTAGCCTGTGTCTCAGTTTCATTACAAAATCTCCCTCTGTAAACCGAGTTCAATACATCTTAGTATATCATGATAAATAAAGGTATAAATTATTGATTCAAAATCCGTCGGTTAGTGGATTAACCCCGCTGTTCAAAATAAGTGTAAATTTTCCAATAAGGTCATTTAGATTTAAATATTCGTGACCAGGCTAGACTTTTTGCAAGTCTGAGTGTAACCGTTCGATACTACGCGTAATAGCGCCCTCCACCGTTAAGTCTTTGAAAGCACTTAGCACTCGATTCGCGCCGGATGTTGATTGCCGATTTGAATTCAGCTGTTGCTGTTATGAATGGGCATGTCCTACCCCCCTGCAGTTCACTCGATAGGAAAGTGGCAACACTGCGATAGGATGGTCATCACTTTGACTCACCATTTGCCCTGCGTTGTGGATTTGTCGGAGTAGCGTTTGTCGAATTCGTTTTCGAGTAAGCTATTGGGCGGAAAATTAAAAGGGCAAAATACTCAACAATGTGGACATTTTCACTCTTTTGATTTATATGTATCACGTTACTTAAGCTTTCCATCCATACCAATTTTCCAATATTCAGATCATGACATATTTCCTTTAATACGATTCTGTATTTATCTGTATACGAGCTAGCGATTCAAATACATTGTGGTCCAAAACCAAGGTTTATACTTTTATATCTTTCAAAGTCTCTGAAATGTGGGTGGACATATCACATTTTTTGAAGATCTTATTAACTACAATATCTTTTTGAAGCCTGGTGAAAACGGCGTTCCAAACAAAGCTCAAATCCAGCCAATGGCGCCCATATAGCGAAAATGGTCAAAACCACTTTGCACACACGTAAGCTCTATGGGACACCATTTATGGTTCACCGAAGTGGTTTTTCGTCCCAAGAAACGGAATGTGCGTTCTGTATAACATTTCTTCTTTGGTCAATCATATTAAACATTTGATCAATAACATTACTTTATTTTCATACATTTTCGTCAAAAATCAATTTAATTTGGTCTCACCCATGCACATCATCTGAATGCACAAACCAATTTCTTCTTGTGGTCTTTCATTTCACATTTATCTCTGTATATTCGTCTCCTTGTGGTGTAGGTATAGGCCGTGGCTAAAGATTTAGGCCTATCAACATCAGAAATCGTACATAATCTACCCTATTTACCTTTCTTTCTTTCATACCTATTTTTCTTTCTTTCACCTCATTTGGCCCTTTTCATTTTTTTTTTACTTCTTTCACATGCAGTTCTCTTTCTTTTTTTTTGTATCAATTAATTTTTATTTCTTTATTCTTTTTATTTTCCTAATCTTGAACTGTATTCTTTGTGCTTGGTATATAACAAAGGAAAATGACGAAAAATATATAAATTTTTGCTGATGTTACAGGCCTACCTTTTAGTCCTGGCCTATACATACGCACACGAGACGAACTACTGAGTTAAAAGTGAAATTATATGACAAGGACGAAATTGCTTTGACATTCTGTGAGACCCTGGAATACGACGAAATTAAATTGGTCTTGATGAAATTGCATGACAATAAGTTAATTTTATTGATCAAATGATTTAATTAATTGACCAAAGACGAATTTGCTTTTAACAAATGCACATTTTCGGTTTTCATGGGACTGAAAATAACTTAACGAGATTGAAATTTAATGAAAAAAGTTTTAACTAACGGGAAAACCTATACTTAAGTTGATTTCAATTGGGGGAGCATTTTAAATTGAAAGATACAGGCGTTGTTTTTTCTTGCCATGAACTGATCGAGTATCTGCTTGTACATTTTCGAAGTTTGCATGTTTTGGGGCAAGATCTAGAGAAGAAATATTGCCAGCCGTTTTATTTTAAATGTATAAGAGAAACTTGAAATAAATTTGGGTGTCTTAATCTACCTTTGTGGTGTTTTATTAACTACCAGTCCCATGACGGTGCATTCATGGGTGTTTATCAATCTTGGATATAATTCGTACACACAGAGTGCATAGACTTACCTGTGTGCAAAGTGGTTTTTGACCTTTTTTCTCTATATGGCGGCCATTTTGTCATTTCAAAAGCTTTTTGTTTTCACGCCGTTTCACCAGGTTCCAACAATATTGTAGTTAATAATAACCTTCAAACCTTCGATATTTCTACTCCTTTTGCGAAATTGCAGATGAAAAAGTGTAAATTTTTTTCTGACCACTCTGTAGAACGAATTTGCCTCAAATATGAAAACAGCACAGAAAAGACTTACCAAGGAAGGACATTACGTTGCGGTTAACAGTAAGGCTCTGTAACTCCTTTTAAAATTTTCAATCCATTTTTATCTCCAAGGTCATGTGTTGACGGCTATAGGTTTGTCATGTACCGTTTACCAAAATGCCATCAGAGGAGTGGTTGGTTTGTTGTATTGCCTAGCAACCGGCTTATCCCTCTTGTGCTTATTACCCCCACAATATTCAAATCACAGGATTATTCTCTCAACTAATGATTGTTTGCCCTATTTTCTTGCAAGATATATAAACCACGTTGTAGACTGGCATTGGATAAGAATTTAAAAATAGTATAAGTGCATCCACAAACATTTTAAGTAAACAATCAAGACTTGGCGAGATATGATCGCCATTCACCTGCGTGTTGAACTGATGTCCATATATGGACAAGAGTAATGACTTAAAAAATATCCGATTTTTACAAGGTTTATTATTACAGATCTGCTACAGATCTGCTACGATGCAAAGATCTGATCTTTGATGATTTATCATATTTTCTGAACAGCAAATTACTGGATGGTGCGTTAGTGGGAATCCTTGACCTGACCAAAAACAAAAAAAAAAAAAAAAAAAAAAAAAAAAAAAAAAAAAAAAAAAAGAAAAAAAAAAAAAAAAAAAAAAAAAAATAGTAAATCTCTGGTTGGTAGTTTGTGTTTGAATTGGCTTATCATTGAATTATGTTTGCAAGAGACGCTTTTCTTGTATATGGATCATGACAAGGTCTTAATTTCAAAGTGACTATTGAACTCAACACCATTAAACGAAGACTATTAGCAAAATCCGCGTTATCATGAGAGAAACATAAAATTGCTTGTTTATAATGCCTACCTACTGACAAGTGTCATTAAGTGCAAATTGACTATGAATCCTCTCATAACATTGTCATTGCAGTTGGAACAGATGGTACTGGAGCTAGCAGAATGAGCTAACATAGTGTCCGAAATAAGGTTTAGTGAACGGATTAGTGAAAACAAGACTCTCACACCTTTAAAAAAAAGAGACAAAGTAGATTTCAAATAAGTGAGACCTCATTTAAAGTTTTCGGTCTGTCCATTCACCGTGGGAGGTAAGAGGATTAATTTACATGGCCACAGGTAACGAGTTTATTGATACTCTACTCTATTAGTAAATATAGCTAGTTAATAAATGTTGACCTAAAAATACATTATTTCACAGCTATTTTAAATAGATGGATGTTCAATTGAAGTATCGGTATGACAACACCACATTTATTTCATTAAACGTTGTTATTTGAACAATAACTACCATTGACATCTGAAAATATCATTCCTTTATCACAGCATTGGAGAATAATGCCTTCTTCTTATCAATCACACATAACACAACTAAGTTTTGATTTGGTCATAAAAAGGGCCATGCTTGTATTAATAGATTAGCGCAAACGGATTTGACATCCCGGCCTACAATGGCATAAGTTCCTTTCATCATACAGATAATTGTATAACTCAATGCATTAGTTTCCAGTAAGCCGATTGTGTACATGAACTTGTACCATGGTCACACAATGTTTTTTGTAATGGCAACAAAGGCCTAGTCTCTGCATGGCCGGGGATTGAACCCCAAATCAATATCGCCCCTATCGAGATATGCAAGGAGTCTCACTTAATTTGAAATCTACTTAAAAAAAAAAAAAAAAAAAAAAAAAAAAAAAAAAAATCTTGTCTTATAATGGTCTAACTCAAGTAATTGGATTTGCTTTAAGGAAATTAATTAAATTATGACACCCAGGGCGCAAGATAATCTACTTATACATTCAAAAACCCCTCACCAATGAAGGTTAGTTAATAACTCGAATCAACATGTTCCGAAAAACTAAGGCTTCATGCGGCAAATACTTTTGTTGCAGGAAAACTCCCAGTTAAGAATTCGGCCCCCCCCCTTAAAGAACCAATCGTTAAGCTGGCCTAATGAGACACACACTGTGTCCTTTCCTACAAGAGAAACGGAGAGAGATCGAGATTCATCCGAGAGGGTACGTGAGAGGTATCGGCTAAATCCTCTTCTTCCCTTCTCTAGCAGGCAAAACTAATTGTAGACCCTACCTTGTAGATGTGATCAATCACGCTTTCCTCGAAGAGTCCTTGAATCTGACCGTCAATCCATGTTGATATGAGCGGATGCGCTCATATTAGTTTGGGTTCTTGAATAGTAACATGAATGTTCATATCTCTCCCAAAAATGACTGAATACATTTAATAATACAAGAACCATAGAAATATTTGATCGATTTTAAAAATGACGAATGTAACCGTTGTTTTGAAACACACGATGATCTTACGTAACGATCATTATAATCTTTATGCGTCGCGATATGATATAAACTTCATATTTAATTGTGGATACACTACCTCACCCATTGTATGTATACCAGATTACTTCACACCAAGCACCATTTGCGAAAGGCGCTATCAGATTACATATTGTTGTCGACAGTCCATTAGGCACATGCTTGTGAATGACTGTACTTGTAGATCTAAGTGGTCGATATTACAAAAATACAAAACGGAAAGGAAACGCTTTTATTTTTTCAAGTCATTTCGAATTTGCCAAATTTTTGTAGAACCCAAGCCGTTATTGGCCTGAATTAGCTCTGCTATCAATGCCTGTTCCTTCATCCTGGTTTCAATTGCATGCAAGAGCAACCTTTCAAGCGTACGTTTTCCCAAGATAAACTTTGCATCTTTTATAATGCCCGCTTAGGAGAGAAACTAGGAAAACCACGACTCATACCTAGTCAGTTAAGTAGGAACAGGCCCCGTTGGCAAACCAGTAGAAACCCATATCGCGATGATGGGCCCTACGTTCTTTAAGGGTGTAGAACTTACAAGATGCCTGACAGGTCTGACATAGCAGGTGTTTTGGCTTGCTGCTGGTGTTTTGCTAATTGACTTGTCACACCGCTTGATAAAAACAAAGCATTAAATAAAAGACATACCCGATCCAACCAAGTCATTTCATTAATTGTTACATTCAATGTAACAATCTATTTGACTTTTGTTTGTTTTATTCAGAAAGTATTATGCAAGTGAAGCAGCATCACTTACATCCATCGTCCTCAAACATTGCCTTTTTATTACTAAGGTCAAGATTGACCCTATAAACATGCTAAGAGTCCACACTGAATAATTCCTGGACTGGATGACTTTCATGTTCATTCTTCACTTGCTTTTAAGGTATTTATTGCTAAAAGATAACCCTTGATGAACTAAAGTAACATTGGCAAGATCTAACAATTCTAAAGATCGTAATCTTGATGTGCCGCCATGTTCCTTGTTTAATTTCCGGAGCATCTCATCACCAAAATCTTGACTTTCCTGTAAAAGAATTACCCATTTTATCAAAAAATCACAAAAGTGGCCCTTTGGTTCTTTTGTGGAAGCGTACGGGCTTGGCCTTGTCCATGTTATGGGTACGTGTCAACTCCTTAAAGGTGTGACGAAAGTAGTTTCCCAATTTAAATTCATGCTACTCATATCGGCTAAATATACAGAAGCTATCCGGGGGTCATAAAAATCCTTTTCCCTGATTGAAATTTTATGCAATTGGGTGATTATAGGCTTAACGTGCACTCCTCATCTAATGGTCTATATACTTTCATCTAAGAAAACATCTTCAACAAATATAGTAGGATTTTTTATTCCTGTCAGTTCATTACAAGTTTTAGGGGCGTTTCGCCGATTCCATTCTTTCGAGAGGATGTATGCCTTTACTACCCACTACTTCAAATAGAAATTCTAATGTGACTATGTCGGATCAGATTAAGGCCATCATTAAAAATGTCCCTTTTCTCACGAAAAATAATGAGAGGCAAATGCACTTGAATAAATTCCAAACATTAAACTTGAACAAACTGAAGCATTCACATAAGAAAGAAAATGATACGAATATAATTATTACTCGCCAACATTTTCAGGTCGTTTGTCATTTATTGCTGGATTCGGGGAGAATCTCAACTATCAGAATCCTCCACTCTTTTGACAACCACACAGGAATTTTTCAATATTACATAAGTTGTTGCTGCTTTTTCTCCAGCTGATTGCTCTATATCAACAAACGTGCTTGCATCATTTTCCCTTCTAAATGTTTTCGATCATTAAGGATTATAGAAAATCTGATACGTTTTAGCTTCTTTACCCTGATTTACATTTTTATTCGGTCTTGTTTCAGCACTAATGTTATTGACGTCTTTTGTCCCAATCTTTATCTACGTATGAAGTGTATGGTGCACTCATACCGACTACAATATTTACATGGCCTAATCCTCATCAGATTAGGAGGTTTCATCACCCAGCCTCGATGTTCATTACACTTTGTCCCTTCTTGATTGGCTCCAAACAAATGAATCGATATCGTGTCTCGGACTTCATACGACAACCTATTCAATTGAATCTGGTATGAATCCTTTACATATTCGATACAAAATGTTTCATGTAATTGGTTTTAAACACGCATTCTGCTGACAAAAGTTGAGCATTTCAGCTGTCAATACGGCTTTTTATTTTTTATCAACACATCCCCTCTCCAGATTATTCTTACATCGACAATAGTCGTTTACTGACAGGAATAAAAAATCATACTCTAGTAGACTTTTGAGATCCATAATATTTCAGTAATCATTCTTTTGTGTATACCAAAAGGTTTACTGACTACAGAACAGGGCCGGTTATTGTTTAGTTTTTTAGCTATCGTCTGATAGGACAAACAATTAAACCTTCTTGGACCAGACTCATATCATTGGAAGCTGAAGTTTCGCTTGTTATTTTTTGCCTATTGTGGGTCAATTTAATTTCGTGTTTTCTTTTCTTCGCTTGCTTACTCTGCACGCTTGCCATGATTTATGCCCTTGCGCCCACCTTCTGTTTCTTCTTAACTTCTCTTTTCTCTTCCGTTTAATTTCTCTTTTTATTCTTCTTTTCCCTGGCCAGATTAATCATGGATGTTTAACATACACAATGCATTGATTTCAGTTCCATACCTTACCTTGATTTTTATTTTTGCCCTATACCCCGTTTCTGAAATCTGTTTCTTACATATGCTTTGATGAGTTAGATAGACAGAAGGTCATTAATTACATTATATACCGATTACATTTAGTCGTGTAAAAATGATATGAATTCGATAGGTCAAATCTATATTCAAACATGAATTGTTACAATTGTATGATTATAATATATTAGGTCATGTAAGACGATATTCAAACTGTTCTAACAATTTTGGAATAGGAATATAAAATATCCGTTAAAATGCGACAAGTAAATACACGCTATGAAACGAATTCCAGGGTTTTTTCCAGAATATCTTATGATATGTCTTCTAATCTCGAAGACAATTTATACATATTTGTGTTTCTTTTTGAAAGTGTAAAGAGCAGTATACAGGAAAAAGTTATAGATCTTTTTTGGTACAATAGCAATACTAATTGGGGGTGGAAGCTCAATATACTTCATAAAATCTATACTTTTTCCACTATGCTGCTCAATTCCCAATCACATTTACAGGGAGTACGCAGAAGTGATGGAGAGAACAGGAAAAGAAAAACCAAAGATCGACACAGTTTAGAATTACAAAGCTGGAAAAACTCAGGTAAGAACTCACACCCTTCCATAATAAAGTATTTTATATTTTGTTAACTTTCAAGTTGCCGAACCGATGGCAGTGGCGGAACGGGCCTGCCCGCTCTGAGGGGGCAAATTCCCCAGTCTTGGGAAATCTTCCCTCTCAGGAGTCCAAGGCAAATTGTTCCCGTATCAGAGGCTAAAAAACCGGACCTAGCGATGTTACATCAAGATGATTTTTTGTGCAAATTTTTTTCCGCCGGGCCAAGTCGTCGTCAAGAGGGGCAACCTGCGGTCCTCCTTCCCCCCCCCCCCCGCCTGTACGCCACTGCCTCCCGATGGACATACCCCTCGCTCCCCCCCACTTTTCCCATCACATTTATATTTTGGGTATTCGAAGAAAGTTCATATTTTTTCTTCATTACCCCTTTGAAATATAAGCCAACATATTATTTTTGTTTCTTTTTATATAGAGGTTATGAACAAAAACGTTCCTAATGTGGATACTACTACTTATTAAATGGGGGATGTGCCCGGAAGTTTTAAGGTGACTATTCGCAGTATTTCGCATCTTGCCTAGATTGGCCTTCCTCCAAACCCCATCTGTAAAGTTTTTCGCGCCGATATTTCAATCCGTATAGGCTATATGGCGAGAGTGCTAAAACGTGATGTTGTAGCCCCATCGCAGTACTGTGCACTTGCGTCCGAACCAAAAATGTGACACATTTTTCGCCTCATAGTTTCTTCCAAACCGAAACTTCCTTTTGCTCTAAGATTCACAGGTAAATTAGAAAATAGGAGCTTTCTTCTGGAATACGCAAATGTTGACCACTTCCGGTGAAATCTGGGGCTTCTGGGGCCGAAGGCTATTGCGCTCGGCCATGAGACCTTAACAACACATGAATACTGTACGTGTGCCAATGCACGGG
>JAMKCH010027938.1:0-43493 GCA_023653785.1 Ophioderma brevispina | reverse complement strand
CTATGTGTCTGCGGGGTCTGTGCTCATCCAGTTCAGTCAGTTCAGGCGTCAGTTCAGGCAAATCAAGTTAGAGATCATTTTTGTAATGTGGCACTATTTCATCATTTGGCACATTTCCTTTGATCATGTCACCCCGCATGTCTCACATATTGCCTAACTGAACATGAGTGGCATCCTTGGCATCCCCTGAGTCAACTAGGTGCTCAGCACCCCAAATTTAATGCCATCAAGCTATTTGGCATCCTTCCTGCATCTTTGGCATCCTTGGAATCCTGATCATCCACGCTGCATCGCATGTTTTGGCATCCTCAAGCAAGTTGGCATCCTTGTGGCATCCTTCATGCATGGTTGGCATCCTTGGCATCCTAGGCATCCATGCAGCATCCCATGTTTTGGCATCCTCAAGCAAGTTGGCATCCTTATGACATCCTCCTGGCATCCTTCTGGCATGCTTTTGGCATCCTTGGTATCTCTGGCATCCACGGGGCATCTCTGTGCTTCCATTTGGCATCCAAATTGAGGATGCCAGTTTGACTAGGGTTTCCAGCTCGATCCGCCGCTAAATTACAACAGAGGTCCCGATTCTAATTACAAAATTGCTTTTTTTCCGAAAAAAAATCACATTTTGAGCATAGCATTTTGAGCACAGGTGTAGTTTACCATTTGACACAACTGTGCAAAAATCTCAAATTTTAAAAATTTGGGGCACTCTACAAAAAAAAAAGTGCCATAGGGCCCTTTACGGAAAGTAATTGTTGTATAGACTTTTGTTTGCCCTACAGATCATCCAAGCATGCGAAGAATAAATACATGCATCTGGTTCACCTAAAAATTTTAGATATTTCTGTAGGTGATTCTTTTGTACTCGATCTGCATGCTTGTTCTAGATAACAGGTCTGGTCAAGTTAACCTATTGACCTCCCATCATCGTGAAAGCGTCCTATTGCTTTAAGCCTCCGCATCTATGAATAGTGTTTATTTGATCTGGAAGCTTTTTTGCAAGTGCAGTCGACTGTTGAGAACCTATTTTACACTAGGCCATCGCATCGTTGCACTTTTCTGTAACACAGGCCCATCCAAAATGAAGAGTATCTAGTGTACATTTCACATGTTTACACTTGTAAAATACACAACTTGGCCTTATATTTTTGCCATCTTTCATATACAGTCCATTCGCATTTCTTCCATTGTCAAAGGTTGAATCTACTTTATACCATTTCGTGGCTAGAAGGTAAGTATAGGGCCCTTGCACAGGCAGTCAGTAGTAGGTCAACTTAAAGGTGCAACGAGAGATTTCAAATAATAGATGTTCCTAAAAAATATGAAAATTCTGATTTTTGCACTGGTGTAAAGCTTTCTACCAAATATACCCCCATGCGAAAGGATTAAGCTGAGAACTGCTTCTTTGGTACAAAAATTGTGAAATTTCTAATTTCGTATCTAGAGCAAATACGAAATTCAGCCTATGTTTTCTATTGAAATACAAGCAAATCACCTTTTGTTTTCATTTTAAGTTATTTCTGTTGCGAAACAAAAGGTACGAGATCTATTGAGTGCCTATTCTATATGAAATCTGTACATATCACTTGAAAAATGGGATTACTTGAAATCTCCTTTGTGGCACCTTTAACAAAGCAGCACAGAATAATGCATTTCACAAAATGTAAATTATGTTACAGGAAGTTACTTGGTCCTCCAGATCATCTAGGCATGCAAGAATAAAATGCATTCACCTGGTTTACCTAAGTAACATTTCAGATATTTCTGCAGGTGATTCTTTTGCATTCTTTGAATGCTTGGTTTGTCCTGAAAGATGCAATTATACAGATTCCATCCGCAACTTGTGTTGTTGGCCCGCAACTTTGTGAACCACCTCTCATCTATCAATACGGTGTCTGCTAATCATACATTATTTTGTTTTTTGGCAAAGGTTATGTAGGATTAAAATCAATGTGCCGGCATCTCGCTCGCTGCTGCTGTACTGGTTATGTGGGTTGCATGCACTTTATGTTCAGTGGTCTTGGGTTCGAATCCCATTGCTTCTCCCATAGATCATTTAGGCCTATATAACAAAAACATTAAAGGTGCATTTCCTGATCAACAGCCTCATCACCCCCTCCCTACCTCAAAAAAGTTGATATTTTCATACCATCTGAATCATTTCCCAAAGTATAGCATGTGTGATATTCTTAATTTCCTAATCTGCAAATTTGATCTATTCTAGAAGAAAGTTGTAATTTCACATTTTTACTGTCCATGAACTACAACACAGTTACAACGTACAGTGGCCTGAGGTATTGTGATACAAAAGTATTGCCCATACTCTGCCAAATTTGTAGGTTATCTCAATGCACTATTTACTCAAGTCACCCAGTGTCCTGGTGATCCTCTCTTTTAGTTTTCTTTGTTCTTTTCACAGCAATGTTTGTGCAACTGGTAAAACATACAACAAGTCTTTTAGTGAGATGTTTAATGCAAAAAAGGGTCTTGAGAATACCGCTCGCCTCCATGGTTCACTTGGAATTGGGCAATGAATCTGAAAGCATCCCGTCCTTTGCGAGGGGCATAAGCCGTCAGACCCGTGTACAGAGAGTCACAAGGGAATGTACATTGCGTCAGTGTCGAATAAGAGTGAGGGTGTAAAATCCCTGACTGTTCCCAATTACACAAACGGATGTCTTTTTGGATATGATGCATGAAGAAAGGAATATGTAATTATAAAGATGGATAACATAGGTAAACTATCAATTAGTAAATATCGTTACGGGAATATCCAGACGTGATTGGTTTACTCTACTGTGAATTAAGTATTAGAAATAAAGCGTGAAGATAATCCTGCGTGAAGAGTCAACTAAAATGAAATATTAAAAAAAAAAAAAAAAAAAAAAAAAAACTCTTCTTCCCCCCCTGGGGTGCCCACAACTTGCCCCTGACTTCTTCTTAGCCCTTTCCCCAAGAAAGAAATGCATTCACCCCAAAGAGAGAGGAAAACTTACTCTGGTTTTCCCAAACAGAATACAGACAGGAAACCCTTGCCCCCCCCCCCCCCCCCGCCCCCCCCCCTCTCCCATCTTTCTGGAAAAGAACAAAGAAAATGTTCATCCCCCAACAAAATTAAATCATCAGGCGTACATCATGAATGATTTGTCACCCTTTTAACTGCCCGAGTCATTTGCTGGACAAATGCATTCTATCAATATGGAAGTGTGACCTTCATTTACATCGCTTAGACAGGAATTGTTGAATGAGATAATTTCTGTGGTCTTCAAAGAATTTGGTCTTGTGAGGGAATGCCAACAAATAAGAGTAAGTTTATGTCATTGCCAAACAGAGATTAAAATAATTCGATATCCGCTTGGATCTGCGAGGGGCGCGCCGCCTCCGTAATTTCTGCAAAATTGTGCAAAATCAGGCCCATTTTGACAGTTTAGAGCCCCTTCAGCCCCCCCGGTAATTTGACGTTTTTCAAATCCTCTATCCGCCCCTGGATATTGGGAGGATTAACTTGTTGAGATCAAGATGAAATGAGGGTCCAAAATTTTGTTACAATCTGTGAACTGCTTCTTTGGTGGAGGGAAATGGCATACAAAGGTTATATGTGAGGACAGTACGCCAGAGTTTCCCGAAGGTCAATCTTTTTTCACAAAATCGAAAAATATTACGTACGGACCAGTTGAAGTTGAGAGTAGTAGTGGTTGGATGATTAACCCACCTGTGAAGTTGGCTTATGCATTGCATCATCTTTCAAATTTAAACAAGCCATATTTCATCACTCCTAAATCTCCAGCCCGGATAGGGCCTCTGCACATTGATACCTCATTTTCATAAAATGTTCCCAGGAAAACACTTTGTGGTGGGTGTACACAAGGCCAATGACTCTTTTGAAGAAGAAGTAGATTGCCATATTAAAAAGATTTTTATCTATTCTATCTATGGTAATTGTTTGTTACCAAATGTCACATATGTATAGCGACACATTATTTCGTCATGGGACATTGACTGACTCTATATTGACAGTCCCAAAATGTTCAGACCTTATTTCCTCCCCCACAGGTTATTGCTGACCAAACTGGGTGCCTGTGATCATTTATACAAGATGAGTTATTACAAATTCCATGCATAAGGGAATTGGGGAATTGTTTATGTCTGCCATCTACAGGTGAGTAAAAAAAAAGGGACAACCATATTGAGCGATTTTTCATGGAAACCCCTCTGTGCTATTCATCTATTTTCTTTTTGTAAGACATTCCTGTTTTGTTAGCTTCATATCAAAATTACTGCATTAATTGATAACGCGTTCAAAAGTTACAGCTGCAGAAGTGAAAGTTCCCAATGTGAAAGACCGAGCCAAGTTACACTCTAGAGTCACCCCAAAAGATGCCTCTTGGTTTAAACGTCAGCTTTGGATTTGGTGCATATCCTCCATTAATTACACCTTTTGGAAATAATGTCAGGGTAACATCATTGACGTAATCAGTCCTGTGGGTGAGGGTGTGGGAGGGGAGGGGTAAGGGTGGATCCGCACTCAAAATCTTTGCCACCCCTCTGGCCCATGAATATGTAACCAGTTATCATTTTAATAGTATTGACAGTTTACCGTATTCACCTTGCAAAATGTGTTTAAAAGTTGATGCCCCAAAGTTAAATGTTCCCACCCCTGGTCCCCCTCCCCAAATGACAATGTCTGTTCCATCATTGGTAAAGCTGTAAAATGAAACCATATATCAAAATAAATATTAAGGAAATCAATTTTTGGACTGAAGCCCATTTGGCAGGCATTCTGTTTAATATGCTTATTTCACGTAGTAAATATTAAAATTTCCAATACATGTATAGGGCTGGATAACAAATAAAGTAATACAATTTTTCCATTTTAAAATATATTTTGTTTAATAATTTCATATAATTTAAGATCCGTTAGCATTCAACTGCCCTGCGTAGCATTTTAATACGGCGCCAAGAAATCACCAGTTAATTTAAATTCATGAAGCCCTCACACTACCCTGCGTAGTAATGATCTCATGTTGTTCAGTGATTGGCAATTGTTCGGGGCAGAAAATTGATACCTTCACTAATACTGTAGCCTTTGAATGCTTGATATCTGATTTTTATCATAAAATTTAAAATTAATTGTGTAACGCTGATTAAACAGACTATCAATACAGGAATTAATTTGATAAATTCTGTTAATGTTTCTTCATAAAAAAATCACTCATTTGGTTGTACTTTTTTCTGACTCACCCTGTATAAAAAAAAGGTAACTTTCCCCAAAATATCTGAGGAATAATATGCCCTGAAAAGGGGTTATGTTGATGGCCTGGGCTTATTTTCAAAGATATCATGGAGAGAAAGTAACATGTTTTTGTTATATGCCTAAGTCCTCTGAGATAGTACATATGAAAGGGGAAATGGTCATATCAATATGCACTTTGTATCATGAAAGAAGGGAACCAGGTTCTGTCTCATATTCCTTAAGTTTTCTTCCAGGTGCAAACTGTCATACATGTAGGGTTGCTGTTAAATATTCCGAAAGTTTGTTATTCCAAAGGTTAATTTATCTGAAGGTCCGTTAATCTGAACACGGGAATTTCCTATACCTACATAGGTGTTATTCTAAAGGTTCATTAACCCTGAACACATGTTTCTTTATTCCAAAGGTTTGTTATTCCGAATGTTCGTTTATCCGAAGGTGTGTTATTCCGAAGTTCGTTTTCATATCATGAAGAGTATTATGTGCTTGCCTGAAATTTTGTGCAGCATTCTTATGGTTAATTTGATTCAAATTAAACTTAAGCATTAAAGATGGGTGACCTGGTTGACAACCTCATTCCCCCCTTTATTCCATCAAATTGAGATTTGGGTATCAGAAGAAAGTTGATATATTTGTCCCCGGCGGGGACTATAAAATGGGCTCCGTCCATATGTCTGTGTGTCCCTCTGTCCGTATAGAAATGTTAACCCTGGAACACTTGGCCATATAACCCAACTTGGGTATAATGTAGGAGGACACAATCCCCTACTAACCCCTACTTTCCCCCAGGGTCTTCCACTGGGTCTGTCAAGGAGGTGGGGAAATGTCAAAAAGGTAAGTATTTAAAAAAAAAGTCAACATTTGCATATATTTTTCCTAGATGAGCTAGAGTAGCCAAACTTGGGTTTACTGTAGGAGGGCACAGTCCCCTACTAAGCATGTAATTCATTCCCCTAGGGTTGTTCTCACCTGGGTCTGTCAGTGGGACTGCATAGGAAAATGTCAAAAAAGATTAATATTGCACATCAACATTTGGCTGTATCTTTTTTTTCCTACATGAGTTAGAGTAGCCAAATATGGGTATGTTGTGGGAGGACCTAAGCCCCCTACTAACAATTCCAATTCCCCCAGGGTCCTCCCTTGGGTATGGGGTGGGGAAATGTCAAAAAGGTCAACACTTAGCCATATCTTTGTTTCTAGATGAGCTAGAGTAGCCAAGCTTGAGTATATTGTAGGAGGGCACAAGCCCCTACTAACCACGTAATCCAATCCCCAGGGTCCTTCCCTGGGTCTGACAGGGATGGGGAAATGTAAAATGAAGTAAACATTTCACAAAAAGTCAATATACAAGGGGCTGACATCTGACCCTTGACGTTTAACCTTTTTCAAGTTATTTCTTGGTGAGTTATGATGGAGTTCGTTGACGAGTTTTGTTGTTTTGTTTTGTTTTTTTGGTGAGCCGTTATGGAGTTCATCGATGAGTTGGGTTTTTTAAGAGTTATTTTTAGTGAGTTATGGGTGGAATTTGACAAGTTCATTTTTTGAGTTATTTTAGGTGAGTTATGTATAGACTTCATCGAGAAGTTATGTTTTAATTTTTTTTTCCCTGTTTCTCATTAGCCCGGTGAAATTTAAGGCCCATTAAATGTTTCCCTTTATGTTATGAACCACATTAATTAACACACACTATCCCATAGGTCAATTTAATTCACATTTTTGTTTCATTTTTGTTCTAAATGGCTGCAGAACAATTTAACTACAAATTTGTGTAATCAGATGTTTTTGGTGATATGATTCCATATGAGGGGAAAACATCATATGAAAATCGGACTATGCGTGGGTCACATGCCCATCTTTAAAGCTATGTGGATGGATAATGGTCTTCCAGACAAACCGAAGAAAAATATATGTTGTATTCAGACATTTTCTCATTCCTGGCAACCATTTTGTTTTACACTGCCATTCACTGTGTTTAACTTGTTTTGAATTGTTCTCTGTACATAAATTATTTGCTGTCTTTTCTTTGTATAGATAGTGTGCTTATTGCCAACATGTAACTGCAAGCCTTCCTGCAGTGGTGTCTCATACTGCAGTGACATGGTAAGTTGGGTTCTGATCAGGAACAGGAAGGTGTGGTTTGGGGTCATGTAGAACTCGCAACTTAAAAAGGGAACTCAAAACCACCGCAACATGACTTAATGCAATCATTAAAGTATTCTAACGCTTTAATTTTTGGCAGCCACAACCATGTTGTGGAGGAAATAATTATGTGATCTTGCAAATGGATGTCTACCAGGATGCCTGCCTGTCTGTCTGGATGGTTACAAAGAACGTTCATTTACTTTCAGGGCATAACAGGGTAAAGTTGTCAGAGGGGGAAAAAGGGCTGATTTAGCATGATTTCCAAGCTTTTCTTCTGGTTAAAGCTCTGTGGGGGACAACCTCCCCCCACCCTGTATACTTTTTGGACATGTTATGAATATTAATGAGCTCATTTACATATTTTGAAGAAAATTTATTAATCCACTCTGCAAGTCAACATATTGATATATGCATGATAACCACATGTCAACATTGCACTTTGCCGTAGTTACATGTGGTCATTTGCAGTGATGTGTTTAAAGGGGGATGGCCCGATTTAACGACATGAAATTTTCATCTTAACAGATTGGCCTTCACTCCAAAACTCCATCTGTAAAGTTTCGCGCCGATATTTCCATCCGTTTTGATGCGAGAGCTAAAAACGTGATTTTGTAAGCCCCATAGAGTACTGTGTAAAATTATTATTGGTCGACCAAAATGGGGCACATTTCCGCTCATAACCTCCAAACCAAACATCCTTTGGCTCTAATATTTCACAGGGTAAATGAGAAAAATAGTAGCTTGCTTCTGATACCAAAATGTTGACCACTTCCGGTAAAATCTGGGGCTTCTGGGGACGAGGCTATTAGCGATCGGGCCATGGACCTTTAAACTAGGTCAAATTATGAAATAAAGATCATATTTTGAATTTTTACTCTATGATAAAGTTCTCTACCCTGGCCTTGACAAAACAAGATAGGTTTTCAGGTGACAATATTAGTGCGATAAGATAAGCTTGTTAAACAGACAGATCACAAATCAACAGATAAATGCCCAATTACATCATCACAGACATACAGCAGCAAGCTGCACTCGTGCATGTAGGCACGGACGTAACACTCGTAACAGAACTGACGGCAGGCTTTGCCTATTGTGAGAGCTGCATGTTTTCCATGTGAAAAGATTTCAGAAAGACAAATTCAGCCATAAACGGTAGATTAATCAATGCTGTAGAATTTGCTGCTGTGGCACTCGGCCATGCAAGGCGTACGATCAGGTAAAAGATAGGTACCTAACTGGTTCGTTTGTTTTGAAATCTTTCAATTTTTCTATCTAATTATTTTATTAATCAGATTAATTTGCAGTGACATTTCTCTTTCATATTATGAATAGCTCATCAAAATGACACCTGAGCAATGTGATCAATCACCATTTTTAATATTAAGCTATTCTCAAATCATGATTGGAACAAAGGTCTTATGGACTGAACTATAAAGGCTAAATTGTTGAAAATTGCCCAATTCCTGGTTATACATGATTGCTCAATAACATCAGGGAGTCTTTGAAATCCATAGTCTTGTTACTGTTTACAGATTGGATCCTTCCTTGTTAAAGGGGCACAGTGAGGTTTGTTAGCCTCATGTGTCCAACTTATATTGTGTTTACAGTAGATAAAAGTCAAATTGGGGGGGGGGGGGGGGGGGGGAATTATTTTTTCTTGTGATTTGATTGATTTATTTGGATGTCTTGGGATCCCAAGAACGCCTCTAAGCAAGCTCATTCCTTCCATTGGGGTCCATACCGTTCTGTCTGCCCTGTTTTTAAAGTGTCTTTTGAGTTGCAGCAGAGTTTCATCACATAGACTGTTCTAATTTTTTATTCAAGTATCTTTCAGATGAAAAGTTTATTGTAGGGTACAGAATACTATTGGCCATGAAAAAATGAACAAAACTCTAGTCTCTTGAACATTTTACAAATATATCAAGGGTATGGCCCGATTTAAGTATTATTAAGTTTGCACCATAAATAATCCCTTCACCCCAAACCCCCATCTGTAAAGTTTTGCACCGATATTTCCATCATTTTGATGTGATGAGACAAAAAGATTTTTGAAAGCTCAAAGAATACTGTGTAAATTAATATTGGTTGACCCAAATGGGGCACATTTTTCCCTCGTACTGCCAAACCAAGCATCCCCTAGCCCTAATCACAGGAAAATAAGATACATGTACTAAAATGTTTGACCACGTCTGTCAAAGCAGGGTTCTGGGGATGAGGCATTAGGGATTGGGCCATAATCTTAGAGGTTAATTGCTGAGGATCATAAAACTAATGGACAGATTTCTTTATTATCAGCTATAGGGTATTTTTCAATGTTGTAAAAATTTGAAGTTTTAGAGGAATGGCATGTTTAAAAAATTCCATTTAAAAAAAATTGTGGAATGATAAAAATAAGCTTCTATCGGCCACAGTAGCGTACCAAGGCGTCGATCCGAGGGGGTAAAACTTTCCAAGTTGTCCCCGCCAGAGGGGGCAAATTCCCCCGAAGTTCTCGCGGTGATTGCGGTAAGTCTGAACGGAACAAATCGGTCATGTAGTGCACGGAAATCGGCCAAATTTAACCTTCATTTGCCAAAATTTAGGTTTTCAATTGGCTCTCAAAATTCCCCGATAAAGAGGGAAGAAAATGCATGTTTTTGGGTCCTATCATCCGCACTTTTTCCAGCCGGGGGGGGTACTCTCCCCCCCATATCATCCCACAAAATATATAGTATGAGATCCTTTCCCCCCCTTCTCTGCCAGTTTTCTTTAAAAGAGAGAAAAGGCCCCCCCCCTATCAATAAAAAGGAATGTTTTCTATTTGTCAATTCATGTGGTCAGAAATGATACAGAGCTGCCCAGCCCAAACCTACCACATGTTTGATGTGTTGAAACTTGGCATATCAAAACGTTTCGCCTCTCCATTGTTGTCGTTTTAGGTATGTAATGACTTCAAAAGTTTTTTATATGTAAAACACAGTCTAAAAGTGTTTTTATATGTAAAAAGCACTGATTTGGGTGGACTGAATTTGCAAGATTAAAATATTTGGTCGAAAAGAGCATACTGTGAATACTTTAGAACGAAACTACTTGTACATACAATATTTTTTATGACAAGTGTATGCCAAACCTGCTATTTTCAATTGTTTTGCCGTCCTCTATGAACTGATATGGTTTTGTGTCCTCAATGTTTTGATAATGTTCGTACTCAAATGGATTTACAAATGATTAAGAATAAAGAACATTGATTTCACATAAATTGTTATCTTTGCAACTCATTGCTGCAGAGTCTTTCATTCTTTTTTAAAATTGCTGCCATGAAATCTTGAACCTCAACAATTTGATGACTCTCAATTGATAATGCACTTCACATTTCTCCTGGTTTCTGAAAGTTGTCGGGTTTTTATCTGGGGTACAAAGATGCCCGTTGGTACTTAGTTTTACATGTAGTAAAACCAACTCGTACTTGTGGGAAACATCATTTTGCAAAAATCAATAAGAGGAATGCAAAACGCACGAGAAATTGACAATACTACACAAAACCACATGTTAGCATTAGACACATACTCTCAAGAACACATTTGATGCAAAGATATTGCGAGTGTGTCAGTATTCTCGTCAAACGATTCGTTCTAAATGCAAACGGTGTGCATGCTGGAAGGACCCGCTATCACCCTTAATATTCTGTTTACTACATACAACAGAATTTTCACTGGAACCACACGATCATTTGTCCCCTTTGAAGTGGTGACCGGCTGTGGGCCGGTATGATACCAATATGGTGAGGTTCTCATTGAAATTGGCTGTGCTGGTAATGGGAACACTGGCCGTGGCAGCCTACCGAGTTGGACTAAGAGATTTTGTGACTCCTTTTTCTAACCCACAAGTACCTCTAAGGTAAGATGACTTTGCTGAAACAATTGCACATGTACTGTAGCCTGTAATAGATTTGAATCAAGTAGTCTAGATGCGTTATCATAGCTTGCTTTCTGCGTGGCTGTATTATTATGTTATTTCCCACACAAATCCCCTTTAACATAGTTGGCAGTGGTGTTGGTAACCCACCCTTTTTATTTTAAACCCACCCTTTTTATGAAAACACCCTTAATATTGAAACATTTTATTTTTTTTAATACTGTTTTTAAAAATTCATAGGAAATTCTACAGCTGTCATGTTGTTTCTTTTTATCCACTTATTGTAGACAACCTCAGAGAAATAGGTAATTTCCAATTTTTTGTTTGTCAATTAAAATCCATTTGCCCCAAAAAGGCATTGTATTTAAGGGGAACCTAACTTGTTGATGTTATGACACTATTTTAAAATTGGGGACCCATATGGCAAACTGATTGCCCAGATGTAAATTGGGCATTTTATTATCAGATCCACCCTTTTTATTTCTGACGCCACCTTTTAAAAAACCACCCTTTATAGCAATAAAATCCAGTAATCCCACCCTTTTACCACTTTTTAGATTTTTAAACCCACCCTTTCTAAAGCGTGGGTTACCCAACAGTGACTAATCACAAACAAGATCATTATCCATACCCCTAACACACCATAGACCACAATATACCACGGCACTGAGGCTATAAGTCCCAAATCATATGATGACATCATCATTAGAACTACCATATGGCCGAAATTGCCTGGCCGGGCCAGGGACACCACCCTTGTGGGCTGCGCTGCTGGGTCATGGGGCTAGGTCCTCCTGGGGGTCCCTGGTTTGATTGCCACCTACGATGTGAAATCTTCTTTAGCTTTTATATCCTTTAACCCTTCCCTTCCTCCCAGAATCAGGCTCTAAATAGGGATGAGAGCCTTGTTTTAAAAAGGTTATATAACCTCTTCTTTTTCCAGGTATGGGTGCCATATAACCCTAACTTTGTTGCCCATATACCACAATATACCATCCTACGGAGGCCTAGAAATGCACTAAGTCCCTAATCATAGCGATGATGTAATGATATGTCACAAAAGTGCTGGCGCGGGCCAGTAACACCCTTGTGGCTTGCCCTCGCCGGTCATAGGACTGGGGCCCTATTGGTGCCTGGTTCGATTCCCACCTACGATGTGAAATCCTTATTTACTTCAGGTGTTATATAATAATTGATAAAACATCCAAATATGCAAAAAATCCCTGGGTTAAAAAAAATGGGCACTTCTTTCTAAAGTACTGCAGACATAAAAATGCCCCAGTTATAGAAATTTCACATCATGATGTCAACCATCTTCAGACCAAGCCATAACAATCTTCATTTTTTTCAGAAATAACATTGAAGCTGAGAAAAGGGAAACTCAGGATGGCAACCTGCCAACAATTTGAAAAACTAAAGGCTGAAGAGAACTACCAGTCAATCAAAATATTGCTTCTGATTTTGAATAAACAGCTCAACAAAAAGAAAACAAATTTACGTCAGACTGAAGGGTCGCAAGAGGATCTAACCAAAGAACATACAATACAGCCAATGGAAGCTCCTCAAATCATTAACAAATATATCAGAGATAAATGATCATGGCCCAAGAAAGATGATACAGCCCAAAGATTTTCACAGGGTAAAAATCATTCCATTCAGAGAGCTGCAAAGCATCATGGAGGATACAAACATTTGTTTCAACTCTACTACCATCAAGGTATGCTGAAAAAAACATGTCATTGTTTTTGGCTTAACTTAATAATTCTCGTCACGAGTACAAGAACCTTATATGAAACTCTTTGTTGATAGAGTGAACAGTATTTATTTTGGTTGAATTCTGAATTTTCTTGAAAAGAAATCAACAACGCCGTGTTTCTTCTTTGGTCTATACAAAAAGTTGTTGTGGCCGAGCAATCTCGTGCGCGAGTGCCCATCTCTCTTTCCTTAGCGTTTGGGCCATACTCCCCGTATTATTTTTGCTGTGGGGGGTTCGCCACTCCTCCCTGCACAGCGAGTCTGTTACTGTTGCCAGCATATGCTGGTACCCCATTTATACACCTGGGTGGAGAGGAGTCATTGAGGTAAAAGTGCCTTCTCAAGGGCACAACACATTAGCCACAATGGGACTCGATCCCACGACCTTTGGAGTGTGGAGCGAGTGTCAATCCACTGGACCACACCTGCCCTCTTATATACCAGCACTATATGCTGTTTGATCTTAAGATGGTCACTGCCATTTTTAGCTTTAGAATCAAAATATGTATTCATGTGAATAAAAATGGCACAATCAAAATGTGTCACCTCAAAATTTCCTTTTGAAGACTTAATGAGACAAAATGTTGAATGATTTACTGAAAGTGGTCAGCATGTACAAAGAGTCCTATTTGTACTGTCTATTTCCACTTTTGTCAACTCATGTAACCCATTTCATCAAATTCTCATTGCATCATTGGGAGGGCGGGCTAGTGTAGTGGCCTGTCATTGGGAGGACGGGCTGGTGTAGTGGCTCATCCACTCCCCTTTCACCAATGCGGCCCGGGTTCGATCCCCTGCGGAGCCTGTGTAGTACGTGAATTTGGTTGCCGATCCATACCCGTCTTTGCAGGTTTTCTCCGAGAACTTCCTCCTGCATCTAAAATCTGACTTCTTCTTATTTCCTTGTCATTCCTGATGTACTTGTTGTGTTGTAGCAGCCTAAGGCGCTCCACAGCGGCGCCCTGAGCACTTCGGTCGATTTGTCGTGTGTTATAAGAATTAAATATTATTATTATTATCTGTTACTAACACCTTGAAACAACCCTCAATCTAGCCCTTAAAACCTAATCCTGATACGAATTTCTAAACCCTAAATCTTAACCTAAGATATTGTTTGAAGAGGGAATAATTTAAATGTCTACAAATGAGAGTGGACAGCGTGGCAATGTCCAAATGTACAGCACCATTCACAGTGGTCTTTCAATAAGATTAGGCTGAAAATCCTTGACTGATACCCCTAGCTTTCCTGGATATTTTTTCAAGGGAAGCTTTTTGATAGTGATTACTCATGTTGTTAAGTATGTACACAATCAGGATCCTACTAGTTTTTATTTCTTCCTTCACAAGTACAGTCATGTGCGATATTTTTGTCAGCTGTGTATAAATACACCTACCATATTTATTGTGATCAAAGTAACTTCGTTTTCATTTATCTTTGAAAAAAACTTACTTTAATAAAATCTTTTCTGATACTGATGGTGTTTTTTACATTACAAGCAAATGTTTGGATCACAGTGCTCCATAGACCATGTGTTGTAACTGTCCATTATAGACAAAAATACAATTCTGAATTTATTTCAGAGGAAATCAAGTATGCACTCTACTTAGACCAACAGGTCAGATAATGTAACAACTTTTTTCGGCAAGTCTGGGGAACGCAGAGGGTGTTTTTGAATCAATCCCATGATGCCTTGTATGTTTCTATACTGTAACGTACTAAACACATGTCAGTACTTGGGGGGAAAAGTGTCTTTAACAACGTTTAATAACCATAAGAATTTCTAATGCATGCTAAAATTTCCTAAGTACGATGCTTTGTGGGGGTTTAAAATAGGGTTAAAGTCAGGATTTTTTATGTGTTTAAGAATAGGATTTTTATGGGATTACATGACCTATTGATGTGAAATTTCCCAAAACTGGTGCATTGTGGATTGACTCAAAACACCCTCTGGGGGGACGGGGCTATGTCACAGTGTCCCTTAAAGAGACATGAGGACATTTCCCAAAAAGTGCCCCCAATTTTTTTTTTCGAACCCGTTTTTTTGCATATTTGGAATGCTTACCAATGTATTAGATTATTTGGTTGTGTCTTATTTGCTGAACTTGACCCAAAAATAACCATTCTCTTGGTTTCCTGTATCAACTTGAACTTTGGAATAGAGTTATTGACCTGGTTATAACCTTGTTTTGTTTTAAGTGGAAGTAGTTAGAATTCCTTAAAACAATTAGGCCAAGTAAACAATAGTGACCTGTCCAAAATAGAAAGGTGGGATATGTGTGATCAAAACAACCATGCATTGACACTTGCTAACGGTTACCATGGAAGGAAGTTTTTACCCTTTTAAGTCTGACAGATTCTGTATAGGTTATAACACATGGCTTTTGAGATGGCTTCCATCTTAAGGGGGAACAGTAACAAATATTTCCCCCATTGAAATGTACGTAAATATTTGATTCAAAAAAATATATTTTCCTCCAGACGTAATTAAACCATTTTGATTATTTTTAATTCATGAAATCACATGATCAGACATGAAACGTGCATAAGCTTTCATTCATCTCACCCATTCCGTTACCAGGCCCGTACGCCAGGGGGGCGTCGCACCCCCTCCCACAATTCCCCCAAAAGGGGCAAAAGGTCCACTTTGCTGAAATTTTTGATAAAGGTCCAAAATTTAACGAAATTTTGACAAGAAGGCCACTTTTTTGCTGATGAAATGTTCAAAGGTAAAGTGACATTTTAGGGGGGTTTGGGTCCATTGTGCAAAAAAGGTCCGCTTTCCTTCCTCGATGTCCCTGCACCCCCTAAATAAATCCTGCGTATGGCCGTTTCTGATTACCTTTTAACGATACGGGCCATGACCGCAACCACTCTATTGTTCGGCTGTCACTGACACCTAACCATTTCTGATAAGGGTAGTCTACCAGGGCCCTATTTTATAATGAATCAAAGTCAACATTTCCTACTGTAAATAAAATATAATAATAAATATTTCACTTATACGTCACACAAAATCTCCAGAGAATTACTCAGACGCCCATAAACAGTCACACATACAAATCAAATACAAGGCGGTTCCGAACACAAGTCTCGCCTGCTTTCGCGTATACCTGTACGACCAAGGGCAGCACACCAGATTGCACTGTACAAGTAGAGTGTTCCCAACGTTGTGCAAGCAGATACAGTGAGGATTGCAGATATCCCCCTCCCCAAGCACCCCACCCCTCCCAATACACTACAACACCCCCCCCTATGCAACATCCCACCCTAGCAACACCCCAGCCCCCTATGCAACACCCCTCCCATCCCACACACCCCAATCCCCCCCACCCAACCCCCTCCCCAACACCTCCGCCACACCCCACTCCCCTCCCCACACTCCCGCAACACCCACCCTCTCCCCTACACCCCCAAACACCCCACTCCCCTCCCCCAACCCCCGAAACACCCCCCCTGCCGTCGTACCCCCACCCCTCCCCACCAACCCCGCCCCCACCCCCCACCCGCCCTCCCCAACACCCCTCAGCACCCCCCCAGCACCAAGGAGCCCCTCCCCCCCGCCCCCGTCCCCACCCGCCCCCCTTCCCCCACCCTTCACCCCCGCCCCCGCCCCGCTCCCGCGCCCCCCCCCTCCCCCAACCGGGCCCCCCCATCCCGTCCCCCCGACCGTCTCCCCCCCCCCCCCGACCCTCCCACCATCCCCTCCCCCAAAAATTTCCCCAAACCCCCACACCCCTCCACCCACCCCCCGCCCTTCTCCACCCGCCCCCCCCTTTCGCCCCCCCACCCCCTCCCCCCCCCCCCACCATCCCCCACCAAAACCAATCCCCCCCGCCCCTCCTCCCCCCCCGCCCCATCCCTCCCCCACAAACACAACAAACCCCCCACCCTCCCCAACACCCCACAATACAAACCCCTCCCCCAACAACACCCTCCACCAGTACACCCTCCCCACACCACCTCAAGCACCACCCCCTCCCAACCCCCTCAACCCCCCTCCCCCCCCGTCCCCAACACCCCTCAACACCCCTCCCCTAACCTCACCCCAAGCCACCCCTCAACAAAACAACCCAACCCCTCCCCAACACCCCCAACACCCCACCCCCGTCCCACACACCTCAACACCCCACCCCCTCCCCCCACACAACCTCAACTCCCCCCCCCTCCCCAACCCCCCCACAACACCCACCACCCGCCACCCCCACTCCCAACACCATCTTCCAACACCACCACAACACACCCACCCCCTGCCCCACACACCCCCCCCCCCCCCGTCTCCCCACCACACCCCCACCCCCCTCCCCCCCCTCTGCCTCCCACCAAACCCCATCCCCCGCCCGTCCCCCCAACCCCCCTCCCCCTAACTCCCCTAGCCCCCCACATCCCCCCCTCCCCAACACCCCCTCAACCAGTCAACACCACCCCACCCCTCCCAACACCACCCAACAGCCCCCACCCTCTCCGCAACCCCTCAACACCCCCCCCCTCCATCCCCAACCCCCTTCATCACCCGCACCCCCTCTCCCTTGGTGCCCCACAACCCCATCACACCAACCCCGATCCTCCCCTCCTCACCCCCCCCTCGGGCCCACGGCACCCCCCCCACCGACCCCCCCTCCGCCAACCACCCTGCCCCCCCCACCCCGTAAGCCCCCTTCAACACCCCTCCTCACGTCCTCCCCCCCCCTCCCCACCCCCGCCCCAACCCGACCCCCCCACCCCCCCTCCGCCCCCCCCTACTTTCCCCCACCCCCCGCGCCCCCCCGCTACCCCTAACCACTTCCCCCCCCCCGACCTCTCGTTCCCCGGCCTCCCCCCGACCACTCCCGCGCGCCCAGCCCAACTTCGCCCCGCCGCCACGCCCGCTCCTCCGCCAGGGCTCCCCATCCCCCTCCCCCCCCGGCCTCCCCCCGCGGCCCCGCCCTCCCCCCCCACCCGGCAAACCTCCCCCCCCCCCCCCCTCCCCCGCACCGATAGACGCGCGCGGGCCCCCTCCTCCTCCGCCAACCCCCCTCCTGCCCCCCCCCTCGGCCCCCCCCCAACCATGTCCCCCCCCCCTTCCCCACCCCCCCTTCAACACCCCCCCCCCGGGGCCCACCCGTTCCCCCTCCAGGAGATGTCCACGCCTCCCCCTACCCCCCCGCGCCGTGCCCCCCATCCCCATGCCCCCCCCGCTCTCCCCCCCCGCCGGCACTCCCCCGTTCACACCCCCTCGCAAACACACCACCGCAACACCCACCCCCTCCCCAACACCACCGCAACAACACCCCACCCCCCCCCTCCTCCAACACCACCTCGCAACACCCCCCTCCCCACCCCTCCCCAACACCCCTCACATACCCCCACCCCCCTCCCCAACACCCCGTCACCCACCACCCCCCCCGCCCCAAATCCCCAACCCCTCCCTCAACACCCCACCCCCCCCCAACACCCTACCTCACACCCACCCACTCTCCCACAACACCCCCCCTCACACCCCCACCCCCGTCCCCAACTACCCCCTCACCAGCCCCCACCCCCCTCCCCAACACCCCCCTTCAACCAAACACCCCACCCTTCCCTCCCCAACACCCCTCAACAGCCTCACCCGCCCCGTCCCCAACCCACCTCACACATCCCCCACCCCCCTCCCACACCCCACAACACCCCTCCCCAACACCCCCCACAACACCTCCTCCCCAACACCTACCTCAACAACCCACCCCCTCCCCTCCGACCCTCTCTCACTTTCCCACGCCCTGCCCCAACACTCCCTCAAGTCAGGGACCCCATCCCCCACCATCCTCCACCCCCCGATTCTCCCCACCCCACTCCCTGCCCCCGCGCCCCGTCCTCAACAACCCAAACCGGCCCTGCCCCCCCCCCCCTCTCACCATTTGCTCCCCCCTCCACCCGTCCGCCCCCACCCATCGCCGCCCCCACAACGTGAAAGTGAGTTTCCTCCCCTCCCTCCCCCCCCCCCGGGTCCCCGATACCCCCTCCCCCCCCCCCCGTAATTTATAGCCTCCCCCCCCCCCTCGTCCCCACCCCGCCCCCCCGGAAGAATCCCCCCCCCCCCCCCGGGCGGGGGGACCCCTCCCAATAACCCTTCCTCCCCGGGTCCCCCTCGCCCACCTTACCGCCCCCCAGCTCCCCTACTCCCCCCACGACCCCCCCCCCTTCCCCACCCCCCCCCCATCCCTCCCCTCCGGCATCCGCCCTCCGCCCGACACGCCCCACCGCCCTCCCCCCCCCCCCACTACCAAGCCCCCCCGGGCCCCGCTGTGGCCCTGCCCTCCCCCCCCCCCTCACCTCCCTCCCCCACCCCGGCCCCTCCTCGGCCGCCCCTACTCTCCTCCCCCCCTTGCCTCCCTCCCCCCCCTCCCCCGCTCCGCCCGGCCCGCCCCTATCCCCCGCCCCTCCGGCCCCTAGCCGCCTTCCCCCCACCCCGCCGCCTTCTCCTGCCCGCCCCCCCCCGCAGCTCCCCCCTCCCCCCCCCCTTCACCACCGGTCCCGCCCGCCGACCCTGGCCGACACCCCAGCCCGACCCCCCTCGCCCCGCCACCCCCCCACACCCCCCCCCCCGGTGGTACCCCTCCCCCCCCCCCCCTTCCCCCGAGGGCCGCCCCCGCCCTGATGGGAGATCCGCCGCCGGCATTCTGCGCCTCACCCCCCCCTCCCCCTTACCCCCCGACCCCCCCGCGGAGGCCCATCCCTCCCCCCCCCCCCGGTCCCCCGCCCTCCCCCCCCGTTCCCCCCCGCCGCCGTCCCCCACCCCGCGGGGACTTCCACCCCCCCACCACCCGCCCCCCGTTCCCCCCAAACCGCCGTCCAGGACCGCCTATCGGCGGTTGCCTCGAACCGGCCCCCACCACAGCCTCAATCATCCCCCCCTTCCCTGTCTCCCCTCCCCCCTCACCCCAACTCGCGCTCCACCCAGAGAGGGGGCCGGGCGCCGTGCCTCCCCCCCCCCGCGCCGCTTGCAAGAAGGAGTCAGGGATCCCCAACCCACTACTTAGCATTTTTAAAACGCCCAAAATGCCCTTTGACCCAATTAAGTTTCACCCGAAAGATGCATGACATAGTAATCTTTCATGGGGGTACGAAGGAACTTGCTCTATCCGATGTAACTGTTTCAAGAGATACAGTATTATGCATATTTATTAGCTTCATTTGCAACCTAAGCGCATATTATCACAACACTTTCAAATGTGCACAAAAGATGCGCACACATGATAGCTTTCCATGCAGTGCATTTTGTGTATCTAGTACCGTTGAAAAAATTATAGCAAAACGCTGATTTTGCATATTAATAGCTTCATTGGCATACTTAATTTGCCCGAAATACGCCCGAAATCTATTTCCGCGTTCGAGAACTCTCCAGCCCGCTCCCTTGAGGGGGTCCACCAAGTTACAATCATATACGCCTTATAAAAACTGAACTTCCGAAAACTTGTACACAAGCCTTGCGGGAAAATTTTCGTAAATTATTCAAATTGATACTTAATTAACCATATTTTACGCCCAAATCGAATCAAGTCGAGAACTTCCTAGTTCCCCCCCTCCCGCTCCTTTCCCCCCCTTGCACCACCATCGTAGTCCTTACGGAACTCCAGATAATCCTTACACAAGCAGGTGAACACAGACAACGGCAAACAGACAGCATAACGGACGGACGGACAGACAACAAGACAGAAAAAGTGATTACTAAGTCCCCGCCGAACAAAAGTTCAGTGCTAGACAAAAACCCTGCTACGAGCCATGAAAGCTTGACGAAAAGGGGGAGTTTTAATCTGTTTTGTTTGAAGATCATGAACTTGATGAGTAATGTACTTGCTGTGCGCTCTCATTTTAATAATTACATGCTACCCTCGTGTAAAACTGATTCCCCCAGGACACCAAAGTGTACAATAGTCCTTAGAACTGACACAAAACATAATTTTCATATTTCTATTCTTTTCAGAGTGTGAAGACATTTTCAAGAAAACTGTGGAATTACCTTCCTATACTTGTGTATATTCCTACTTGGTTTGTGTTAAAAACCAGTTTTCCACAATGTGCTCTAATACCAAATTGCTTCAAATTAACTTGTTCACTGTTGAAGGAAAAATGTCAATCTCAGGTGGTAACGGCCATACTTATCTTTGGTACAACAGGTTATCACACAACTGGCTTCCTAATTAACCACAGGCCATTTAGGAAGCCATTCATTTCAAAACCCACTGACCTAAGATATGCTTGGTTTTTGACTCATTCAAATGCTCTACCTGCCAATTAATATATCAGCATCTAAGCCCTATTTTAATTGCATGGTCACTTGGAAGGTATGTCATGTAATGAGCAACATCCATCAAATCAGAGATACTGTGTTAACACAGATATATAGAAGCACATTTTGAATTTGTATTGGCCTCGCCTGAACTTTGTTTCGGCAGATTACTTAGTAATCACTTTCTGTCTGTCTGTCTGTCTGTCATGTCTGTCTGTCTGCCGTACTTCCTTGTTCACGTTGCTTGTGTACGATTTTATCTGGAGTTACCATTAAAGGGCTATGATGATGTATCTTTGTGGAAAGAAGCGGTCCACGAGTTCTCGGACCTGATGAGATTTTGGGCAAGAAATATGCAAATTACAGTCAATCTTGCATAATTAATGAATTTTCCCGCAAGGCTGTGTACAAGTTTTTCTGGATTCCGTAAGGCCGTATGATTATGTATCTTGTTGGAAGGGAGCGGGCTGAGAGTTCTCGAACGATTATTTTCGGGCGGATTTCGGCAAATTAAGTATGCAAATGATCTAATTAATAATGCAAAAACAGCGTAATTGCTATAATTTGAAACGGTACATTGATACGAAAATTCCTTCACTGATGAAAGCCTCTCTGGTGCGCATCTTTTTTGCAATTTGAACGTGTGTGATACATGCGGCTTAGGTATTCAAATGAGCTCCTTAAATATTCGTATTACTGTACTCTGAAACCCCGTACATCGGATATGCAAATTCCTTCGCTTCAATGAAAGAATACTATGCCATGCATCTTTTGGGTAATCATAATTGGGTCACGTGCAATTGGCCGATTAAAGGTGGGCATTTTTTGATACAATTATCTAATTCAATATGCATAATTGCTGTTCCCTGCAATGGTACATTGGATCTTCAAAATTCCTTCGCTACATGAGACTTCTATTCCGTACAGTCTTTTGTCTGATCACAATTGCGGTCAAAGTGCAAGTGGAATCAATTACGTGGCTTGTTTGATTGCAATTGACTAATTAAATATGCGTAATTGCTGTTATCGCATTAAATGGTACATGGATCTGCAAAATTCCTTTCCGCTACATGAACTACTATATGGTAACATCTTTTTTGTGAATCATAATTAGTTTTATTTTATTATACCAAAGTTTTAAACCCGGTTTGTCCCGTTTACGAGGGTGGCCGGATACACTCACTCAGCAATACTACTGGTTGTTAGATTTATTGGAGGCAAAGTAATTGACCTGATGCCCTCCTGACGTCAATCCACAGTTTTTCGGCAGTGGGCCTATCCTTTGGCAACCACCCCCACTCATAGGCAGCATGTGCTGGATGAGCCGCATTAGCTCTCCAGAGCTGACGCCCTTGTAGGTAGATCTCTTCTTTTTCATTCTACCCAGGGTACCACTACCCTCCTCATCAGAAATTCGATGGGGGGTGACGGTTTATAGCCGCCGACAAACTCGGCCCTGACAGTAGTAACTGGTTACCAGGATACCAGTATCAGGGGGCCCTCATAGGAAACCTGAACCATAATTGTAGGTCAAAATGCAGTGTCGCCACTTAAAGGGGGCTTCATATTGATTATTTTAAAATTGCAACTCAGCTAATGCATTGGTCATTTCAACAACCAATTTTCTCAGGTTGTCAATTGTCTTGTGACATACTACAACAAACTTCACAAAGATTTTGATTCAGTAGTTTGTTACCCACCTTACAATAAATAGTTAGCATGTGTTTATTTGGCATTAATAGTGGCTTTGTGTGTTTGGTGGTGTACAAAACGGTGTACAAAACAAGTAAGACTTATCAACGGGTGAGTACCCACAACAAGGATATTAACATCAATTTAGCTAAATCAGTGGCCCATGTTTTCAGTGAAATTATTTTTCTAGGTCTGGTCAGTCTTTTGGGTTGCACACCTGTTTACTTCGTGGAAAAAGTGAAAACTAACGCAAAATTGTGGCATTTCACCGCTTTCTGTACCCCGTAGGCGACGCAACTTTAAAATGTGGTCACATGATTTTTTCAAAAATTGTGGTTTGCCAAATTGACTATTTTCATATTTTTACTACTTTAGTGAATTTTAAGGTATGTTGTCATTACTTTTTTCATGATTAATTATCTCTACATGAAAAATGTTGTGACCCCTGGGGTGGTGCAAATGAAAGCGCGAAATAAAGACTACATAAATGCAAACCCAGGGTGCTACTCCTAACCATCTCTTGGTTTATATTATTTTGTGAACATTTCAAGATTAAGATCTCCCCAAGGAAGATGTTTGTGGACCATCTATGGTGGTAGCAAAGGCAAGGTAGAATATAGAATACTATAAATGCACACTCATAACTCAGGGGTGCTACTCCTAAACGTCTCTTACGTCTCCTGTGGGTGGCTTTTCAAGATTAATATCTCCACAACGGAAAAATGTTGTGACCCCTAGGGTGGTGTCAATAACGAGTGAGAGGTATAGAATCCATCAAAATGCAAACCGGGGGTGCTAAACTCTAAACATCTTAGTTATGCTCTTGTTGAGGACTTCTCATGATAAATATCTCCACAACGGAAAAATGTTGTGACCCCTGGGGTGTGTCAATGAAAGAGCAGGAGTAAAGAATACTATAAATGCAAAACCAGGGGTGCTACTCCTAAACATCTCCTGACTTAATGCTCGTGGTGTGAGGGAATTTCAAACTTGCAGATTTAATATCTCCACAATGGAAAATGTTGTGACCCCTAGGGTGGTGTCAAATGAAATAGTGGGAAGTTAAAACTAGTTAAGCAATTGGAGTTTATCTGCTTGCACAACTTTTGGGACCCCTGGACTCGCACAGTTTTTGCACTCTGGTGTTGCTGCTTTTTTGTCTTACAATTAGCGCGAAAGCAGGCGAGACTTGTGGTTCGAGAACCGCCTTTTTACTCAGAGGGCTATCTCAATGTTTCTCTGAAATAAACAATCAAGCAGACTGAAAAAAATTGAACTCTTAGGCGACGAAATAAAACCCTGTTTTACGGCCCGCCGCCCTGAGTTTTCAGTTTTGCAGAATTTTTTTTGTTTTTAGTTTTTACAAAAAAATCATGTAAATCAGCCTTTTTTTGGCCCCAATTTTATCCTTTTGTCAATTTTTTTTTTAGAAAATTTGTAACATTTTTTTCATAGTTTTTCTCCTTGATTTTTCCAGATTTTGGACTATTTTTAGGCCAATTTTGAGCTCTCCAGAAAGAAAAAAAATTAAAAAAAGAAAAAATCCGCCCGACCGACTGACCCTACTCAAAGGAATTCGCTCGCCCGTAACACAGGGTTTTCTTTTTTTTTTTCCGTCGCCTTTAGCTGTAGTCTCCTGTGGACAGATGGGTCAAAGCATTCTGAGTGTCATCACTGATTTGTATTTGAGAATTTTAGAATAAAAAGGAAATGAAACATTTTAGCCTTGGGCATACCAATCTTAGCAACAGAGTAATGCACTATATTATCAATTAGTGCTAATCCCCATAGACCCAGGTCTGGATTGGACTCCAGCACAAACTTCAATACCTACTCTGTTCATTTTAGTGAGTAGACTGTACATCATATGTAATGGAGACTACTCTCAGTGTGGTCAATAAACTTGGAACCTGTCACAAATATGATATGACTTTCAATGTTTGTTTTTATTGCCGAGTTTTTCAGGGATTTTGTAAGAAGAAGGAATGCATATTCCTACAGAGTTCTGAACGCCATGCCAATACTCACTTCCATTCACTTAGTGGTGAAATTTTAGAACTTTCATAGCCCGAAAATAAACATAGCTTCCTTTTCACATTTTGTCATCTATATATGCAAAATTTTCCCAAAGAGTGGCTTCTAGCATAAATTTTAAGTATATGTATATCTTATAACAGATTTTGTATCTTAAAGGTGCAATGAAGATTTGATGACATCCCGTTATGCATCATATTATGTATGATGTCACATAGATTAAGACACTGAATAATTTCTTTTCCTTGTATTTGGTCCCTGAGTTGTCACAGAAAGTCTTAAGGTCATTTTGTTGATTCTAGCACCTCTGTTTTATTCACTGTTCAATATATAGCCTGAAAAAGCTTATTTCACAAAATTTGAGTTTGATCCCTAATCTTGCGGTTTTGGTGTTCTTACATTTTGCTTGTTCCCATAGGCCACTACGCCGTAATTTCTGTCCATATTACGGACAAAAATCAAGTGCGATTTTCTTACAGATGCCGAATTTGCACGTAAGCTGGGTACCATGTGATTACTTAGGCAATTGTTTCAGATGATATAAAACTTTTTAGGTAAGTTGGTGGGGAAAGAGGTTGTGGATCACGAATGCCCCGTTACAAGTGAAAACAAAAGGAGATTTTGATTTTGTTCCATGGTCCGACCTATCGCTAATTACCTTTTCCCCGGACCCCCGATTTTACTGGCCAGTGGTTACCATTTTGGTATCAAAAAAGCTCTATTTTCTCATTTACCATTTGAAATCTTAGGGCTAAAGTATGTTTGGTTTGGATTTTATGACAAAAATCTCCCCATTTGGGTCGACCAATATTAATTTTCTGACACAGTTCTCTATGGGGAATACAAATCGCATTTTTACTCACTTAAAAGGAGTTGAAATATCAGTGCGAAACTTTGCAGATGGGGTTTTGGGGTGAAGACCATTCTATCAAGATGAAAAATTTATATACTTAAATCCGGTCATCCCCCATTTTTTATATCAATGTAAAACATGTTGGCCGAATTTCATATTTGCTCCAATACAAAATAAGAAATTTCACAATTTGTGTACCAAAGAAATATTTCTCATCTAAATCCTTTCCAATATTAGATGTATTTTTTATAGAAAGCTTTTACATCAGTGCAAAAATCAGGGCTTTCAATTTAGCTTACAATTTTTAACACATTTCCGGGACCCGTGCTAGGCAATTTGGTGGGCCTCTCACACCAAGGAGTTTAGCAGTCACAACTGTCCTGTGGTGACATGCAGCCAGCACATATTTGTGGACAGACCGGACGATATCAGGTTACAGTTTCATTGAAAAGCAGCCTAGGCGAGACATTATGTCTAGAAATCAAGGGCAGGTTCCGGCCAGAATTGTCTATGTTTCGCTAGCTGTTAGCAATGGTTCAGCTTCACTGTGCTAAAACAATGAAACCACTGAAGCGAATCTGTGCTAGACCTGACCCAAAGTCCTTTAAAGTGTTTAGTTGTCTTTAGTGTATTCCTCCTTGTTACGCATTTGATATGGAAAAGTGATCACCTACCTTTAAGAGCTTCATACTTTTGAGACATTCAAAAGTAGTTATGTAGTTCATTAAATGAGGTCAAAAGAGGCATGATCATGCAGTCCAAAACTTCCATGGCAGCTTATCCCTCATATTAAAGGTGCCCATGTATACTTTTTGTTCTACTTTGCTTTTTGAACTAAATAAAGACTATCTTTTTTCCTCTCTGCAAAGATAAATTTTGGAAGAAACAACCATGAACCTTGCTCATCAAGACTTATCTGGAAATGCAAAAGTAGGTCATAAACATATTGTAATAAAATGCACTGAGAAAACAAGGTTTTCGTTCTCACTGTATTTTGGTAAATCTTTTGTCCTGTCAGGAGTTGAGTGATATCATGATTTGTCTCTATTTTTTTGGCTTGTGTTTCAATTATGTTGAGTGTATTCACATGTTTGTAATGCTCTTTCCAAACTGATCATTTCAGGCCTGCATGACCTAAAAAGTGTGACTTATTATACAGGGCAAGTCTAAAAATGATTATTTTTTAAAAATAAAATTTGAAAGCCTTAATTGATTTTAACAAATTCTTGTGTTAGCTTTTACAAGATTTAGATTTTTGAAATCAATGACAAGATTCAGGCGCCATTTGTAGCTTGCAGTCAATTGGGCGTGTGAGGGCTTTCAAATTGATGAACACATTGTTTTTTTGGCAATGGCACGGCTTCAAATGCTAAGCAGGACATGTGGTTGAATGATAATGTGGACTACTAAGATTCAATAAAATTTACATGATATAATATGGAATATTTTTAATGCTTTTTAAACTTTTTTAAAATTTGCTCTTTTATGTAAAACACATGTCGGAATTGATTCCCAGCATGCACCCCTGTTTGACTGGTCTGTGACGCCTTCTGGTTTTAATAATTAATGAATATGAGTCTTTATTTTTGATTACAGTTTGCAGCAACTTAAAATTAGTCACAAATTACCTAATGTCTTTAACTGCTTTTAACTGTTTTTTTGGTAGGTTATTTTTACTTGTGAAATCTTTATTCTTCCAATGGCTCTAGACTAGTAAGACCATTTAACTAGCATAATTTTGCAAAAATTGTACCAGTGCTGCTTTAAACGTATTCACCCAGAGGTGTTCCTAAAAGACCATTTTCAATGGGGATTTGCCGCAAAATTGTCCATTTGCTGACACAAGTTCAAAAATTTCCCAGTGGACATAACGAGCTGGGAAAATATTGCTGTACCTGGTGAGCGCAGCGACAGAAAAATATTTGATTTTTTTGGGGTTTAAAATGGACATTGTGCTGGCAACTGGTTTTTTATCATCGGTTGCAAAAAATCTGAGGAGCAGGGAGGGGGTGGAAGGTGGAAATAAGTACAAAATTGTTCATGTATACTGCATAACTAGTTATACTGCATATTAGCATTTGGACCATTTACATGGTTTCAAATGATGAAATTAGTCTATTATTTCTCAAAACAGAAAATCTATGCAGTTTACGAGAGTGATCCTGAAGTTTTTAAGACCTTACAACAAATGGTGCTACATGAACTTGAGACTGGAAATGAGGTGGATGGGAAGGGGACTGTGTCATACGTGTTTTTTGTAAAAAGGTACGTCTTAACGATGCATACATGAAAGGTGAATTCCAAGTTGAAATACCATTTCAAGGCCTCTCACCCAAGTCCTTTACCTACCTTACAGGAACCATAAGGGGTTACTTATTGATTCTTTAAAAAATGGCTTTTACACAGATATACAATTTGGGAAATAAACTTTCATGATTTATTTTTTACCAAACATTTGGCTGATTTGAATTCAAACACAAACATATCCTCCCATGGTTAAAAATATTTTTACAGAATTTAAATGTACATTCCATTTGTTGCTTGCAAAAGAGCACAAAATAAAAAACAATACAGCAGTAACTTGCATGATCCCCTGGCAAAATGGCAGTATAAACAAGTTGGTTAGTTGGCACACAAACTGTACAGAGAAATGAACACCCTAACCAACCGGGAACATGACGCAGATGACATCAGGGACCTTGTATGTGACTTTGACCTCAACAACATATGAAGGAAAAGTGGTATTGCACCTTTTGACCCAAGCAGTTGGTAATCTGACTTCAGCTTTTCAACAACCCCCTAAAAATGGAACCCTAACCAAACTGGAACATGACCTCAGATGACCCTGGACCATGACCTTTGACATCACCACCTATGAAGTACAAACCCCTATTGTTTCTTTGACCCAAGCGTAGCTTGTAAGCATACTTTTTCACTTTTTCAAAGACCCCCCCCCAAAAAATGAAAACCTAACCAAACTGAACATGACCTCAATGACCTTTGACCTTGGTCCATGACCTTTGACATCCACTTATGAGGAAACCCTATTCACCTCAACCAAGTTGGTATAAAAATTGGATCTTTAAGTCCATACCCAAGGACGAATCGCCGGATAAGGAATGACGGACGCCCTCTATAGGCTTTCATGAAACGAATGACATTGGAAAATGTTTTGCATAATAAAGTGATATGCTCAAAGTTTACATTTTGCTGGTATTTACAAAAATCCCACTTTACATAAATTCCCCAAAAGTCGCTTTTATGTATAATGATATACGTCTTCAATGGGTAATTAAAATTCCATATTTTACCTTTCCACCCAAGAACCACCATGCCGCGTTGCAAGATTGCCGTGCTATATTATTTAGCAACATAAATGTGAGTGGCGTTCTGGTTCTTGGGGTGAAAGACCTCATTTTGATCATTTTTGTTTTCTGGGGGGTGTTCTGAAACACTAAATGGAATGCCAAAACAACAACGACTTTTACATACAATCAACCATATAGTGATATGGTAGGGCATGCTAATCTAACAAGGACTCGGTTCAGTAGCCTTGAGGCACATGTTAACAACAGCTTACCATTTTTTGCACGTCTGGGGTATCATAAATCATACTAAAATACAGGGTGATGTATTTGCATCAATACAATGGTGAATAAAAGCTATTGAAACTGCGCCATGGGAATGATAGCTCATAGTGTAGTTAACTTGGCTCCTGATATAAATAGCGCGGGTCATGGGCCTTGTGTTGTATTCCAGAGTCCGGTTTGGGTGTGAAGACGGTTATATAATCCAAATCTTAGCACATAAGCTAATGGTATTGTGTATTGTTAAAAGGGGCTACCTCATGTAGCCGCCTCTCTGTAGCTTTGAAGGACAAAAGGTCTATCTCTAGCGTTACTATTACAAGCTCCATGACAAAGGGCAGCTATGCCAACATCTCTTCCTGTTCTTCATATAAGTAATCACTGGTCATTGAAATGGAGGCATGCTCTAAACTTTGCTTTTTCCAGAGAGCATACCCCTGAAGTTCTAGACTTGTCTCAACATATTTTTCTTATAGGCAAGTGTATTTAAGGGGTAAAAAACAACCTTGCTACATATAAAGTAAGTTGTCAAAACCCCAACCAAAATTGATGGTGAAATATAACTATTATGATTATAGCGGCCTCACTTCTCCTCCTTAACGGCGAGGTCCGTTATTTGGTCAAGCTATGAGTTCAAAAAATTTGGGCTCGACTGCGTCCTCGCCCAATATTTTTTCAACTCATAGGGAGACCAATAAATTTGGGTATTGGGCGAAAACATGAATCCAATGTTATCAGAGCTCGCCAACCCGCCCTGATTCTCAGGGAGGTGCTCCCTGAAATTAATGAATTTTTTTTTTGTACAGATAACAAACAATTTGGCAACCTCCCTGATTCAGGGAGGTTTTGCTCCCATTAGGTTACATGTAAAAAAAATATAAAACCATCGCACCTCCCTGTTTTTTATGTGAAACCTCCCTGATTGCTGAATGTCATGTTGGCACTCTGGTGTTAGCAGATTATGTTTTGAGAATCTTGTTCCTATAATTTACTATACACATTTCATTTTAAACTTTAGTCCTGGGCATTCATGACTTGGGCCAATATTTGGCTCTGTCAAAAATAACAATCCCTGTCTACAACTCTTCAGAATCAGATGACGATTTATCGGCAAAACGCCGCCTGGAGTTTATAGAGACCCGTTTGTTAATTATCACATCTCCGTCTTCGTAGCGGATGTCAACAAAAAATGTTTCAACGTCAAGATTTCCGCGGTTCTCTTTGGCCGACCAAGACCTTGAAGTACAAGTTCCTGACCATGCCATGGCCATGTTACTGTACTGACAGCGGAAATCAAGCGATTACCTTTAACTGATCTGAAAATCTTTACTCCAACAGCAATACTCTCCCGGTGTGGGCACTATCCACACCTTTTAAATCATTCCATTATAGGTTTGAAATCTACTTCCAACTCAGCAGAAGAATTAGCCTCTCGCTAGGTAGGAATAAAAACAAACTCGTCCTTGAAACGATCGATGCAAAATTGACATTACATAGACCGGAATTCATGTGCCCACACTAGCTACTTCGGGGTACAATAAAAAATTAGCCTGAATCCTTGCCTCACGCGGCATTATTATGCCATATTATTCGGCAAACATGGTGGGCCCAGCGATGATAACCAAGCGGGTTTAGCCTAGTGGTTTCGTGTACACATTGTGTGGCTTAATACTGCCTCGTTACCAGGGTGCACAGACTAACCTGCATTAGGAATGTGTTCTGTTTAAATTCAATGACAGTTAAGGGTGATGAATCCAACGTGTTGGAAGTATTTGGACACCCAATTTTTTCGAGAGAGTCAGTGATTTGGAAAGTGTTGTTTTTTTTTTTTAATTTTTGCTTTTTTTAAGTTTTTTATTATTTTGAAAGATAAAAGGCCCATTTATGAAGGACCAATTCTGGTTTAAATCGAACTTTTTCAACAAGACATGAAACGAAAACTTAACCAAACTGGAACAACGCATACATACGGACATGCGCGGTCTCGCAATATCCCTACTTACTGCTTTTTACAGGCCAGGCCAGCCTCAAAATAAACGGGCGCAGGGCGCAAATTTGCGCCCAGTAAAGCGCTGCCAAGTGCCTGGGAACGGCGAAAAAATAGTAGTCAGGCGCAAATGTACATTGTAAAATGCTCCCTGAGCTGAATAATTCAACATGAAACTTATAAAAATTGCCCCCGTGATCTTTATTAGTTGCGATTGATAATGTTATCAACCTTGTCTTTGAGTATTCCAGCGGTGTATTTTTTGGCTTTCCCCCCTCGCTTCTGGCCCCGTCTCAAGCTGAGATGATTATAATATTTTTCATTAACAACCCTTTTAACTACTTGAGAATAACAGGATTATGACGTCCAATGGTGTAACTGGGTCCGATCGGTACCTTATAAAATCTGAACATATAAGTGAGTAAGCGGTTCTGAACGGTGGTCGGGAAGAGAACTGAATTTGCCGATATACACTTGCCGATGAAACGCTTGCTAGACAGTGCTAGAAAGGAGTAAATTTCGTAAAAAACGTGTCGCTTTCATGATACAAAACATTAAAATCTGTCACCCTAAATTGTTAGATAAAAAGCCTTGAACAAAATGTTAATCGGAACATCATCAACTGACCATAAATTTAAATAAATTATATATTAACCAATCAGGGCACTTATTAGCATTATTGACAACATTATTGACTTTAGCCACGCCTATTTTGTAGACACGGCTTCCGGGTCAAGACAAAATGACAAAATGTGTCAAATTTGACCGGGGCGGCGCGCGCGCGGCGGGTTAAATTTTGAATGGAAAACGCTACGTTTAGAAAACATTGTAACGTATACGGTCCCGTTCAGAATATCAGTTCACAGAAAAGTTTCTTCTGTGCACATTTCAAGCCTTTTATTTCCATCTTTTATTCTTCTGATTCGTTACAACTCCGCATGGCGTCTGAGCCACATTGCGCTTTCTGGAGAGGTAGAGTAGCCGAATTCGATCACCATCGATAGGTGTGTTTGTGTACTTTGGTGTACATGGCGTGGCGTCCCTTTTATTGTCAGACTACGTAAACTCGATTTTTGACTTTTTGAGATAAAAGTTGTGTGATTTCTGGGCAATTTTGGGGCCTGGCTGTTCATTTCCAAAGTCTTACATCCAGAAAAATGCTCCTTTCTGAGATAGCACGTCCACTACTTCGGTTGCTTTGTACCATTTTGAAGGTAATTTTCCTGGCAAAACCGCGTATCTCTTAGTTACGTGTCATTTTCTCCTCTCTCTCTCAAAATCGCCTTATTATTCATGGCAAAACTACGTAACTCAGAAGATACGTAGTTTTTGGCCATAAAATTGCTATGATTGGCCCGGTCTTTTTGCTATACAAACTTAATACCAAGCGGACTAAAGATGCTCAAATCAAATAAAAAAGCGTAAGATCAAGCTACAATGTTTGTAGATTACACATCTCAGAATTATATTTCTTTTGTAAAGTATATTTTTTGTGTCAGTCTTGAAATTAGCATGTGTATTTTGCCATAACTGCATTTTCCTAAATTTATATGGCAAAACAACGTAACTTGACCAATTTGTTGTAAGTCTGAGTGGTTTAAAAAATCATTAACCCTCAAAATTGATGGATTAACAGAAAATGATAATTGATAATATATTAAATGTATGTCAATGCAGCTAATTTTTAATGTATAAGAAAATGCAGACGGGCAAACTTTAAAGGATAATATATTCAAAATGGCCGATTTTTGAGATACTAGCTTTTTGCCATATAAGGGGCCGCGTGGTGACTCGGACAAAGGGTGGGTTTGTAACTTTCTGGTACAAAGGTGTTTTCATAAAAAGGGTGGGTTCAAATAAAGTCACAATGTTATGATGAAACTCAGTGAAAGTGTGAACTAGGAATGGTATTTTAAATTTATTCACTACTTATATTGTCATTTCATGGAACACGCCCACTGACCTTATTTGTATGAGGTTGATTTGTGCATTTGCATCCACATTTTCACAAATTCTTTCAAGAATAAGCATCTGATTGGTATTGTGTGACAAAATGGCAGAAGCTTGAAATGTTAGGTAATTATGGACGGGTCTGAGTCGGTGGAATAAAAAGGGTGCTTAGTGTTTAAAAAGGGTTTGGGGGTCCAGGAGGCTGCTGGTTAAAGGGGCCGTTTGGTAAAAGGGGTGGGGGTACCATAGGCTGTGGTAACAGGTGCTTTGGTACAAAAGGGTTGGGGTTGGGACCCCACTCCACACAGTGCCGGTGTGCGCATGTGTAAATCAATTAAAGGTTTTGGCTGCAATAGTAGTGCATTTAACTTATTATAAAACTTTTTTTGTTGTCTATGCATAAAAGTTATAAAAAACATGCGGGCCATGTTGGGAGCGTCCGTAGCATGGATACACGCAGCCCCGGATAAGCACCCTTGCTGAACAAATCCTGACAACACCACAAAGCCATTACCAATGACTTGTGGATCGAGCAAACAAAAAAAGTATTAAACAATACTTGTGAATAATATACAATTTCGTAAATTAATGGATAAGTTTTTTATGTCTTATTCAAAATAATCTAACTCTGAACATTTCAACATTTCAACTGCTTATCCTCTAAACTAAAGCACTTTTGAAAACGCCTAAAACAAACCACCATGGATGATTGTGGGACATTTTCAGTGTCAATCATTGTCAAGACAAATCTTATTGCTTGGTTTTTACTATAACAATTATAATAGGTCTTCAAATAATCCCCAGATTCAGACCAATGGTCACTGACCATGGTGACTCATGCCTTTTACAACGGTAACACCCTCACTGCCCTGTAAAGTAAACTACTTGCACTATACTGAGTAGATAGGGGTTCTGGTTCAAGAAACATTCAGGCCTCCGCTCAGGTGGTGCTTTAGTGACTTGCCAGGGACCAATATAGGTCCCGCGATGTAGTGTTGGGAGGCTGCAGTCAGCCAAGAATACTGGGATTTTTTAACCTTAAGAGGACTGCACCCCTGTTCCAAAATTTAATCGGGCCCCTGGACGTCCAACTAAAGCCCTGATATGTGATAATGGTAGTAAAACTTAACGTTAAATGTGTTATCCAAATGTATAGTGTTAAAAAATTGTTACTGTAATTAAGGTTAAGGTTACATGATAACAGGACTTGGAGGTAAAATCAGTATCGTCGACTATTGTATTTGATTTTTTGAAATTGCCCCTGGTTCTCAGGAAATTGCCCCCTGGTCCTGTCTATTCCCATGGACCAGAGCACTTTTTTAAACAAAAATTGCCCCTGGCTGCCGCTGGCTTATTTTGGGCTTGTGAGCCAGCGGATAATAATAATGTGAAAAAACTCTAGAAGCACATGTCCCTATTGTCATCCTTGAAGTTAACAAAAAAGTTTTGAAACATGGAGTGTTTTAGTCTTGGGTTATCTGTAACTCTTTGCATGCGGCAGGCGAGTATACTCTCTCAAAGATTAATTTTTGGTCAATTGTGGTCTTTTCTTGTTATAAACCAATTTCCAATTATTTATTTTCAATGAGCAAATGCAGAATCACATGAAAAATGCATTTAATGAGTCCAAAGAAGACCTAGTCTTTGTTGTTGGCGTTTTTAGATGACATCCCAAATGACTGCTGACAAATATTGGGGGGGGGAAATTCATCTCAAAATGCACTACTCTAGCTGACTTATGTGTTTTAACTTATACAGAATTAACCCAGCTGCAAAGATTTAAAAACCTTAAACGTGGGTGCCCTATTGACAACCTCCTCCCCCTATTCACACACCATGAAAATTGAATTTGTTAGTATCAGGAGAAAGTTCTTAATTTGTTCATTGCGGCAGTGTAATTTTGTTGAACCACCTTAATTAAACCATGCAAGGGCCAATTAAGTTACACAACATTTTTGGTCCTACTACCAATGCCTGGACTTGATCAATTTTAATACAATTTTAATCACAATGTTTTGTCCGATATGCTTCCATGTTAAGGGAAACGCATTTAAAAAATTTTATCGCATGGATTGTTCCACCAACCTTTAACTTGAAATTTTACTAACAAGCCATTTTTGTTCTTGGTGACCTTTCCTGCTAAGTTTGTTGTCCTCCTTAAGGTTGTGTCTGTTTCACATCCACAAAACCGTCACAATTGTCATATTTTTTCTACACAATGTCAATGAATGCCCCAGAGTTCCCCTGGGTCTCGTCATAGACGTGGGCAAATACTAAAAAAGTCACCCATTTGTCATCACTTTCTTTTTCTTCAGATCATAACTCTTACAACCAAAAGTTGGTCATCGGGTATCCGTTACAAGAGGATACTACTACCTACTACCCATGTGTCTTGGGGAAACTCCCCTGGATTTGTCACAGGGAACTACCCTGGGTCTGTCTTAGCTGAACTCCCCTGGATCTGTCATAGAGTGGCCAAATGTCAAAAAAGCAGCACTGTGGTCTGTCAACATTTATTTGGAGGAGGTCATTGGAAATTCATTTGGAACCGCAGGATTGGAAAGGGCAACATGTCAAAAACAAGAATACATAAGAAAAGTTAGTTTGTGACAGGAGAGTTGTTCTGTTGAGAGGTTAGAGGCACTTTTAAAAGGGAACTACTTAATTCTCCACCTCGACCCCACCTTTCACACCATCCAATGTAAATTCTGATACCCATTAAGAAACCGTGAATTTTTTCTCATCTCATCTGCAAAATAGTTGACTGACTTCTTTCCCCATAATGGTGCACAAACCAAAATATGGTATGTTTTAAGCTAACCAGAACCTACTTTTGTACAGTAATCAATGAGGAATTGTAATAGACGCAATTACAGCTTGAATTAAAAATGTTATGTCCGGTTTGAACTATTGGCATTAAGTACTTTTGGTAGTGGCACTATACTTACAAACAAGAAAAATAAGCTGTAATCGAGTGGGGCACCTTTAAGTGTTATTTTGGGGGTTGAATTCTTATTCAAAAACTGCTGGATGCGCAAATTTCTTAAAAATTAAAAAAAACTTTTCTCTGATAATTTTTTTGGCATGTCACTACAGAATTCCGTGCAGCATGGGGGTGCTCCCCTTGTTTTGTCTAAGTAGTCCGGAGCTAAACATGAGCTAGGTATCCCCTGGAAGGAAAGTTTATCTCATGTTGTTTTCTGATCAGAATTTTATGAGGAAAAGCAAAATGTTTAGTTAAAAAGGCCGGAATCCTGAACTCAATCCTAAATAGGGGGGTTATTTCCGGGGTTCAAAAATTAAGAAAATCGCTATATTATGGTACATATGAGACAATAAGATATCCTGACCGTGTAATGACCTTAGAATTAGCTTATTCAGGTATTTAAGTATAAATTTACTTGATACGTTGTAAGGGGGTCACTAAATGACCCTTATTAAGAAATACAGTGAAAATCACTTAAATATACAAAAATACCACAATTGGTAAGTACGTATTTTTCATCAAGAACGTAGGTTCAGGGATTGTAGAAGGTCTGGTGGAGGTCTGGTGATGTGGCAAAAATGCAGTAATTTTGGGGTGGCAAACCATGGGGGGGGTTGTGCACTTCAATAGGCGACTTATATGTGCCTATACCAATGGTACGAAAATAGATTTCATTGTGTAAGGAAAGTTTTTATCTCATGTGGGTTTTCTAGATCAGAATTTTATGAATACGAATATGTTAGGTAGAAAGCCCGATTCCTGAAACTCACCCTAAAATGGGGGTTATTTTCAGCATGGGGGTGAGCTATATTGTACATACGAGACAATAAAATATCCTGACCGTCTAGTGACCACAATAATTTAAGCATATTCGGGTTTTAGGTATAATGTACTAATTAGTAATTATAGCAAGGGCATCTAAGTGTAGGGGGTCACTAAATATCCCCCCCCCCCCCCAAATATTCGAATACTCTGAAAATCCTAAAAATAAACCTACCCAGTTAGGAGTAAGTAATTTGTTCAATCCTGAACAGTAGTTTCACATGATAGTATAGTTCTCTGTGAGGTCCTGGTGATGGGTGGCAAGAGGGTAAAAATACAGGTATTTTGGGGTGGCACCCGTGAGGGGGGGCATTTGAATATAAATTTGTCTTTTATGTGACTACCAGGTGGTACAAAATAGCTTTCAGGGTGTGGATTTTTCATAGATAAAAGTGTTCATTGAAGTTTTATGTTGATATTTGAGAGAAAAGGGTCTTGATTGTAGATTGAAGCGATTAGGGTGGAGGGGGGTTATTGGGGGTTCATTTTGATTTCAAAATTGTGTTTGAAAGGATGGCATTCGAGATTATACTAAAGTACGCGAATTGTCCAGGCTAAAACTGAGCTGGATCACCTGGAAGGAAAGTTAATCTCATGTGGTTTTTCCGAGATCAGAATTTTATAATTTTATGAGGATAAGAATATGTTAGGTAAAAGCCCGAATCCTGAACAAATCCCCTATATAGGTGGGTTATTTCTGGGGGGGGGGTCAAAAATAAGAAATAAATACCATATTATGGTACATATGAAGACAAACAAGATATACCTAAGTTGTAGGGGTAACTAAATGACCCCTTATTAAGAATACACTGAAAATTGCTAAAAAAATGCAGTATTTTTTGTGGGGTTGCAACCCATTGAGGGACTCAATATGCGACTTATAATGTGTCTATACCAGATGGAACGAAGAAGTCATTGAAGCTTTATGTTGATATTATAAAAAGGGGCATCATTGGTTGTAATTGAAGTGAATGGGGGTCATTGATCGGTCAGTTTGATGTAAAAATGGGGGTTCAAGGACAGGCAGTTGAATCCACAAGATTACATAGGAGCGCCCCACCACCACCACACCAGGATAGCATAATACTGCAATTGTGCCCCCCTCAATTATCATTGCAAATTTGGTTGCAAAACATGACCATTTAACTACAATTGAAAATTGCTAGTTATTTGTTGGTTTTTGCACACCCCGCTGCTTCATGTGATAACAAACTGTTCGGGAAGGGGGGGGGGGTGAGTTAAGAATAATACGTATGATACAATAAATCACCAAAACCTGTAATTCACCTAACGAATCTAGTTTATTTTACTGCCACCGTCCCCCTGGAACTCTTCCTGTTTCACTGTTTTACAGAATGTAAAACATTCAAATAATTAAAAAATCCAAAAACTAAAAAACATACAAATTTATCATTTTTTTCATGCCATCAGTTCCCTTTAAAGTGACAATATGTCCCATGATTTCGGAATATTTGAACATTTGTATGGAGGAAAGCTTAATTAACGTAGATTACATATAATCAAAATAAGTTGAAATTGGTCCAACATTTGTTGAGTATTTTGCCCTTTTAATTTTTCTTCCCGCACCGAATGCTTACTCGAAAACGATTCCGATCCGACCCAATCCACATCGGCAGGCAAATGGTGACGTCAATGTGATGACCATCCATAATTACGTCGTTGTGACCATCATATCGGCATGTGCCACTTAATAATATTAAAACACAACGAAATGAAACAAAATATGTCATTCGGTAACTTATTTTCTAAATTTTATTATTACTTTCATTAATACCATCAATATTACAGTGTCAGCAATAACAATTCGAGTCAACACGATTTTTGGGTCTCACTTTGACTTCACGAGGATAGCAAAATTTGTGGCGCGTTTTCGATCAATGAAGCCGTGGCGAAAAATCCGCCCGTTTTTCTTCGTTCTTCGTATGTCCAAAAGCAAAAATTAAAATGCCTCTCTATTTTGTTAATTTATCATCAAAGTGTCTTATTTTTTAACTTATTAAAAAATTAAATTTACATAATTTTTATGAAGTAAGTCAAACTGAGCTTGACCAAAAACCATTGACATATTTCCTTTAAGTGTTAAATGCTTAATGTAGTAATGATATGACAGTGAAATAAGCTGGGGGATAAATGCACACAAAACACAACTCAACTATGTTGTGTTTTTTATGCAATTTTTAATCAGGACAAAAGTTAATTTATTACATATAGGTGATAATCAAAACTAATTTTCATTTACTTCGGCACGGATATAATTAGGGTCTTGTTCAGGAGTAAAGGGTTTAGTGGTCCCTTTTTACAATACAAACATTTATACAAGCTTATCAAATTAGGGTCAAATCGCTTACACTAAAAATGACAATTTAGCCGTAGAAATATCGAATGCCTCTCCTTGAATCCCATGTTGACATCAAACTGACACCAATAACCCCCCATCGCTTCATCTACAACCATGCAATGACTATTTTCTCTCACCATATCAACATAAACAACTTCAATCAACCACTTTTATCTAAGAAAAATCAACAACCAGAAACAGCCCTGAAAGCTATTTTGTACCACCTGGTAGGCAACTTTATAAATTTATATTCAAGTGCCCCCCCCCCTCATGGGTTTTGCTAACCCAAAAATCACTGTATTTTACCATCTTGCCACCCTACAACTACTTGCCCATGTATTATAATTACTACATCAAGGACATTATACTTAAGTCACTATACAGTCCCCCCCCATTATATTTTATTTTGTCTTCATATGTATCCATATACATTTTTATGGACCTACCCCCATATTGGGGGTGCGTTCAGGAATCAATGTTTTTTTTACGAACCTATTCTTATTCCTCATAAAATTCTGATCTAGACAAACCACATGAGATAAACTTTCCTTCCACACTGAAAGCTATTTTCGTACCATCTGGTATAGGCACATATAAGTCGCAGATTGAAGTGCACCCCCCCCCCCCCCCCCCCCCCCCCCACGTTTTGTCACACCACCCAAAATGCCTAACTGCATTTGCACCGTCACCAGACCCTCCGACCAGACCTTTTACTCTCCCTGAAACTACTGTTCTGGATTGAACATATTACTTACTTCTTAATTGTGATATTTTTGTATGTATTTCTTAAAAAGGGGGTCAATTAGTGACCCCCTACAACTTATTTACCCTCGTATCATTACTACATCAAGTACATTATACTTAAATACCTGAATAAGCTTAATTCTAAGGTCATTACACGGTCAGGATATCTTATTTGTCTTCATATGTACCATAATATATGATTTTCCTTAATTTTTTGACCCCCCGGAAATAACCCCTCTATTTTGAGGATGCGTTCAGGATTCAGCCTTTTTACCTAACATATTCTTATTCCTCATAAAATTCTGATCTAGAAAAACCACATGAGATAAACTTTCCTTCCAGGTGATACCTAGCTCATTTCTAGCCCGGACTAAAGGGGATGGGAAATGTCAAAAAGGTCCTCAATTTGCCTTAACTTCCATATTCTATAATACCTATTCAACCAAGCTTGCTCATTGAATCCCGGCATTGAGTACCCGGTCTCATGACACTACTGTCATAGGCCTGGGTCTCTTATGGGGAGAATACATCAAAAAGATTAGTAATTGGGTATAACTTCTTTTTGATAATGTATTCAACTCTGTAGTACAGTGTGCAGGTTATCACTTGATGCCAAGATGCTACAACCCATGTTGTTCATTCCATGTGCGTGCTCCATTTGGTTTGTATTCAATTTGCAAACCTACATGCAATCAAAACCACAGGTATTTCTGAGGAAAATGGAAAAGGGCCAGATGTGTGTGTATATGCATATCCTACATCATGTACAAAAATTTTGACCTGATGATATATTTTTTACTATCACACTGATACCGCATTTGGTATCCTTTCATATGCACACAGGTTTATGTCGCAATGGGTCAAAGATTTCATGTCATGTGGACTTTGATATTTGATTATTCATGTTTGTTTGTCTTGTTGGTTCATTATAATTTAAATAGTTCTTGGGGTTTCTCTCAGAGTCAATGCACTTTATAGACATGGATTTCATAGGGCTTTTATCTCCTATCGAGGGCATTATTCACAGGTTTAACAATCGCGTCTATTTGAACATTATTACCATCCCGCATCTTACAATAGGCTTCATTATGGAGCACGCAATCACCACGTATGAAAAGCGAACGCCAACAGGCAAAATTTATGATGATGTTATGGTTTTTGACTCCGCCCAGCCTGTGTTAAATGAACGAAAAATGCTTGCATATTACTTATATAAAGGCACTTGCGAATCGGACAAATTCAGAAACTTGGTCAATTGTAGAATTTTTTTTATGATAGGTTCGGTAAGAACAACCTTTGAACTAATTAAGATATGTATTGTGGCCAGTAGTTAGAATTCGTGACCCAGTGGCTACTTCAAATTGTTTTTCATAATTTGCATGGAAAAAAGCACTTTTTTCTTGTTTTTTTTCAATCATACCTAATGATATTTTCAAATTCTTAAGATGTGTGTTTCTAGGATTTGCAACGATATCTTACTTATTGAAATCAGTTGAGTTTCGTCTAAATGTTGTTACATTCACATGGTAACCTGCTATTGGCTGCTGCACCTGTCCGTCAATTAATGTGGTGAAGTATTAATTGAAACTGGTCAAAAGAATGGCCGCTAGCGTAGATGGACAACTGTAACACTGTGTATTTTAGAATTAAGTGTTTTGGGTTTCCTATTGGGGCCGTAAAAAAATATGTTTGTTTGCCCCTTGGGGCCTGAAACGGGAGGTCGGTTGGTCGATCTTTTTTTTTTTTGTTGTTTAATACAAGAACGTCAGGATGAATGCAATGTCATCAAATTTTTTAATTCTATCTAAAGCAGTTTAATGGTCTTTTCAAAACAACAAATGATTCACACAACACCCGCGACCACAGGCTGGCCAAGCCAAGGGCCCTTTTGGTAGTGCAGCCACCAATACCGTTTCCAACTGTAAGCAACGGGAATATTTTGTATCTAAGTATCTAGTACGTTCTGGTCCAAACTGTCAATGTAGCATCCAATTGACGATGCGAGTGTTGCTAAATAACAACGGAGACACCGTATTTTGGCTTTGAATCGCACAGCGTAGCTGTCAGAGCCATCTTTAAATCACAAGCAGGGAATTGCCAGTATTGTACCGTTATTTCCATGACAATATAAAAATATATCTTAAGAATGTGGTCAAAAATATCAAGTTTTTTTGTCCAACCTCATTAACCTCATTTTAATGTTTATTTTTTTATTTGTCCTACACTAGCACTTTTTTTTGAAGAATATGTTGTAGATAAAAAAATAATCAACTAACACGCTGTTGTTTTTACACATTCCTACGTACATCAAACACCTGTATAAATGCTTGAATCTCATCCCCTTTCCGTCCCTTTACAAATGAATGTCTACGTATACATAGAACTTTGCATTAAAAGAAAAGGGGACGGGATCGGATCGTCTTTGCTTAAAAAAACATGAGCGGCACAATTTTATGAATGCAAGTACCTCAGGAAAAAATTTTTGGTTACATTTGCCGTTCATACTAAAATGTGTCATCATACTGAGGAGAACCGCTTGGAATTGGTTTTCCCCCCCACTTGGGGGGGGGTTTTGTTTACACAAGGATTTGTTTTAAAATTCATTTTTGGGTAGTTTAATTTATATTTTAATTTTTTAGGTTTTTTCTTTTTTTAATCCAAAATTAAAATTAAAAAAAAAAGCGACCCATGATGTGTCATATTTTGGTTGGTCGGAAAAGGGAAAACAAACCTTTTTTTAGGCCTTGTGTCTGTTAAAAATATTATGGGGAACTTATTCTATCCCCGATCCCCGGCTGCAGATTATGGCAGCCCTTTGAGATTTTTATCCTGTGTTTTAACCCCCAGTAGAGCTAGAACCTATGATAACAGTCTTTTTAAATGGCTCATTAACAGCACACACTATGAGATGGCCCTCAAAGTAACCAGATCAAATAGTGCTTGCGATTCCTGTGTAAACCATACCACCCTTCTCTGATTTGTGCATTACAGGCATATTAGGCCACGTAAAAAAAAAAAAAAAATTGTTATCGTTCTAACTTTTTGAAAAAAGGAGGAGGGCATTTTTTTTTTTTTTGAATTGCCGATCCAAGATGGCGATGGTCTTTCCAAAAGGGCAACAAAGCTTCCCACAATATAATATAAATTAAACACAAATATAGAAAGTACGCATAAATAGACTGCATAAG
>JAMKCH010027937.1:0-17939 GCA_023653785.1 Ophioderma brevispina | reverse complement strand
TTAAGCTTGTCCCCACTGACCGGACTTGCTGAAATTCGGCAACCATCAACTTGGTGCAAACACTAACCATGGATGACCTTTATGATAGTAAATCATCTGCAAGCAATACTTCATGCTTAAGACCGTTATTAAACTTCCACTAAAACAACAGCTTTTCAAAGATGTACCAACAAACGCAAGATATAAATATTCGGGGGATTTATAGGTTTTATCCGGAAAAATTGACACTAATAATACTAAATTACAAACAAAACCGACACTGTTGGAATACATTTGTACAATTGGTAAACATTGTTAATTGTTCCGAATAATAAGGTATAAAAAGGTTTCGACAGTATCTGTGAATTCTATAGTTTATTACAATAGGCACATAACAGTTCAAGGTTCATCCGGTAAAGAGTTATAGTTAGTGACTTCACATAGCCCCAGTCACATTTGCATTCTAATTATGCAACAAAATATCATATATGTGCACCAGTATATTTTGGCCTCATATACCAGTAGACCAGTAATATTTAACAAACGGGGTAAATCTAAATTTTTGTTATCCCATTTGAAATTGAACCTATTTTGCCTATAAACAATTAAAGTACTACTTCCAGAGAGGGAAACTATACCTTTTTAATCATGAAAAGGCGATGAACATACTTTTCGGCTATTTGACCCATTTCATATTTTGACCCTGTATAAAACTTGCCCCTAGAATATTCTGCTACTTTGATTTTGGTAAACCTTGAATACGTTGTTCTTAAAGGTTTCCTGATACAATTCTGGAGACAAATAATCATGTTGCAATGGTATTAGTCATTATGTTTTCATTAACTTTGACAGCTATCATAACCTGGAAAATAATCGCAAGTGAATATTAATTGATAATTTTAAATGGCAATTATAGATGAAACCTCAAGTTACATTACTGTGTGCCATACTAATAATACAAGGGCGTGGTTATGGACATTATTATGGCAGTAAAGTTAGTTGCGGTGCTTCTCCATGCATTTATCAACATAACCCAGAGGAGTGACAATGGGATATCACATTTTGATTTTGACACTGTGACACCAAGCCTTAACTACGGTTAACAGCCACAATACTGGCCAATAGTATCGTATGACCTTTAATGACCCCACCCTGACCGCCTGGCTTTAACCACAATTCAAATATTTAGATCATTTTAGCATTCTACAGGTCTCAAGCTTTAATTGATACCAAACTTGATCTGATTATTGAAAGTATGAGTTTTAACATACTACTAATATGTATAAAAAAGGGGCGTGGCCTATGACGTCATTATTGTTGTCGAATTTTTGGGCACCCTTCTGAAATTGCTTTACATTACATACCCACCAGGAAGGTTTGTGCCAGTTTCATGCTTTTTTGTCCAGAATGTCACGATCTTGGTGAAATTATGACTTATCTACTCACTAAGGTTCCGAAAGAAACCAAACCAACCCCAAACCCCCTCCGGAAAAGCGAAAGCCGAGAACCGCGAAATTCTAGTTTAAACAGGCACTCAGCATAATGTACCATAATACATACGTACCCCTGACTTTGCTTACACACAAAGCTAAAACATGCTCAGCCCCAACATCCCGGGTTCAGTGAGTTGTATATGTACGTGTATTAACATGAACCTGAGCCTTGTGTCTTTGGGTATCATACGTCCATACTCAAACCAGGTGGTGTTTTTTATCAACTGGACACACTACAAGAACTTTTGGTGCAAGGCACCAATGTATGCCCCTGCAATGTGGCCGAATATTTAAAACATCCGAAAATAGCCAAGAATTGAGAGCTACATCCATTTCCAAACAAAACAATGCTATTGTATGTGACTTTTATTTGAAACTGATGGTATAATAGTGCAATTTCACTATCCTCCTTGTTCAGGTTTACTGTAGTACCTAAGTAGTCGACTCGACCATCGTTAACTGATTTCAGTGCAAAAATTGTCATATTTCTGAATATGCAATGATATAACCAGGCCCTGCTGGCACTTCGCCCAACTAGCCTGTTATTTGACCCGTCCCTTAAACAGTTGGAAATAGAACCTGGTACAGATCCAATATAAATTTGTATAAAACACTGACATAAAATCTATCTCACACTGTACCAACATTGTTACTTAAAACAAAAACTATTTTGTGTTTGCACAAATATTTATGCCATGTTCATCACAAACATTACGTAATTTTAGCACTATCATCATTTTTCAATGTCAATGAAAAATTGTGTTTATGACCAAGGCCCTTCAGGCTCAATCACAGCAAAACTCCATGTCTGTCAAGTTATTCCACATCGATACGCCCCCGCGCGCCCGCGCGGGGCAATAAGCTATAAAATCTCAATTCCCCTTGGCACAGTTTAGTAGCTTGCATTCACCATTATTTAGAAAATACACCCCTGTTTTTTTTTTGGGTATGATATATGAAATAACCCATGTCCATCAGGTCCAGTTCATGTCAAGTAGTATCAAGTACAACCCCTGAACTGTGTCCTTGTTATCTGAGCTTATTGTCTCATAGTGATAGGTGAATGGAAGTTACTCACCAGTGCCATGGGAATTCTGTTGATGACACAAATGCTCAGAGGGTGTTTGAGTCCATCCCACAATGCACCAGTTTTGGGAAATTCACCTCATAAGCGTCCAGTTGATAACACAAAAATCATAATCTTAACACACATGAAACCCCCTGACTTTACATTCGTTTTAGCACACAAAGCACTAGTACATAGCATGGTATGAACATGTCTAGGTTCTTCAACATCTGAAAATGTGTTATCCCAAAGTGCTAACATGTGTTTAGTACTGTAGTACAGTATAGTCACATTGCAATGCATTATGCGGATTGGTTCAAAACAACCTCTGACACAAATGAAGTGTGAACGTTAAACACAGAATCACTTAATCGATTAATATTCCTGAGGTATGGTGAGTGAATAAACTTTTCTGGACAATAGGAAATTGCTTCACTGATACAGCAACAAATGTCTCCCCCAACTCTTGTAAAACACAGAAATGGGCAAGTTGCCAAAATCAAGACAATGAAAGCACATACCAAGAGGGGTGTAGTGTTCTTCCCACAATTCATTTCTTCCAATACACTTTGTTGCACTGGTGTCACATGAGTTTATAGTTGACAAAAATACTTTTAATTAAAAATCGATTGGATGGGTTCTTGGTCATGTTAAGCACTATAAAATCATTGTGCAACCAGTACACAAAATGGTATGGAAGAAAGATTCTGGAAGAACAATACACCTCCTCTTAGCCTGGGGAGGGCACTCCCATCTTGGGAAGTGGGGGGCGTATGGAAGCACTTGTTAAGATTCCCCTTTTTCAGCATCATTGTCACCCCAAGACCCCATATTGTTTTTAAATTTCACCCAAGACCCATACATTAGTTAAAAAATGTTACCACTTGCCACCCAAAGACCCCTATTGTGGGGGGGAGAAAATTTTCCAAAATTTCACCCAAAGACCTCATTTTTTTTTAAAAAAAAAAAAAAAAAAAAAAAAAAAAAAAAAAAAACCCCAGTTTTTTGAAAATTTTTCATAATTGTCACTCGGGAAACCCCTATATTATGGCACTTTGGCTGGCTCTCCACCCAAAGACCCTATTTTTTCAGTTCTCTTTCACACGAAGCCCCTGGGTTTGGAAGCGTGAGTCTTACACCAATATCCATTTCATGTATGAAAATCGTCCATGATAGTTTTTTGTGATCCCTGCAAGAATGTAACTGCAGGAGCATTTAAATACTTACAACCACAAAAGTTCGGCATGTAGCACACAGGATAACAAATAGGATACCAAATCGTAATACAATTATGTTTGCCACGATCAAGTATGTTACTAGGAGAGTCAATAAATAAATAAAATGTCGATATTTATAAAAGGCGCCCTTTCATTAATGTATCAAAGCACTTTACATTTATCCCACTGCCACTAGAATATGTCAGCTGCCAATATATACCCCTTGGCATACTCATACCTTTGGGCGCTCCTCATTGGAGAATTCCTAACTACCGGTACTTCCATTTTGACACTATGAGGAGGAAAGGGGCAGTGAAATGCAATCGAGTAAAGTGCCTTGCCCAAGTGCACAACACATTGAAAACCAAAAACTATTGCAAAATCATGAGGTGGTGGTTATAACCACTTGCTCTCAAATTAAACTGAGTCCTTGCCCTATATTTTGCAGCGTCCACAACCTAATTTTAGACTTAATTTTTCAATCTGGAGTAGTGACATGAGTCAAGTGCCATTCAGACAGTAATGATTAAAAGTTGATTTTGTCCTTATATGGGTTCAAGTGCTTTTGGTCTATAACTCTAGGGTATGATAGGATACCTATATTTGTTAAAGAAATGCAAAAATCTGATTTTATAATGATTTTGTATGTGCCCAAAACTGCCCTTAAGACCGGAAAGCACATTGGCCATCACAATGGTCCAATGTTGTCTGTTGTTATTGTTGTCTGTTGTTGATGTGAAAAAGGGTTAACAGTTGCCTGTAATATCTGCATACTTCAGTGGATTTAAACTCTGGTCCTCCTGCTTCTAAAACTGGTCTTTCTGGCCTAAACATCTATGTGATAATAACAGTTGAATGAAGTAAAGTACATGTGTGACACTAAAATGACTCAATTTTGTTGCTGGTGTCGTGAAATACTAAGACCTCCTCCTCCTCCTATCATGGATTAAATCCAACTTGGTCATAGAGCAACATGGATCTCTCGTATTTTGATGAGGTCAAAGGCACATACCAAAGTCCAAGGTCAGTGAGGTCAAGTTGTAAGATAGGCTGAAAATATAAAATTGACCTCAATTGAGTTCAATTGGAACCAAACTGCTTATGGAGATTACATGCAAACTCTAATTTGTTTATGAGGTCAAAGATCTCATCAAGGTCAAAGGTCATATGAGGCCTATCATTACAAACGTGATGGCAGAAGGGGCGACCATATTCGGGCGTGGAACCGATGTATTTTTTTTCTGATTGGCAACTGGACGGAGAGTGAGTTTAACATAACTATTGTCTGTTACATGTTGTATCCTGACTTACGACCATCAGGAGCCTTGATCATTCATAAATTGTATTGAAGCATGGTAATCTCTCAAACTTAAAAACTTAAGATATGTGGCTTTAGCATAAGTACATTATACCCTTTGCCACCAAACTATTATGTTTTTTTCAATATGGAATAATGCACTGACACACACAGGGTATAATTGTAGGTATGCCAGTGTTTTATTGTAAGGTAACAGACAAAGATTAAACTTGTAGAAATGGTAATCTTATTTGGGACATATATTGCCTATTTAAGACTAATCTGCATTAATTTATGCACAAAATAGAAACACAGGTTATTTCTCACATTTAGCTTCCCTGTAATGTTCCTCATGACTGCGAAGCAGTATGGTAAGGACTGTGCTTTAAACCCCCTGAGGTCTATCCCCCGGGGGTCTATCGGCCAATATTAGTGTTTATACATATGGTTATATGTTTTAGCAATCAGAAGAGACTTGTAGAAAAGCTTTTAAAGGTTTGTACCGATATGTAAGTCTATTTGTTGGTAATCGAGGTTATATCCATGTTATATTATGAAATAAGCCAATCAGAGATACTGTAAGAAAGACGGTAGACCTCAGGGGGTAAACCACATTGTTCCATTCCTTCAGAGGACAACTTTTGGAGCCTGACAACAAATCGTTCTAATTTTACAATTAAACCTTTCTGTGTAACTGCTGCGTGTTGGTTATTAGAAATTGAGCAATCGAGATGTTTTGCAAATTGAGGCCAGTGGCATCATTTTTAAATGTTCTGAGTGTGCCTTTATGTTAGCAGTGTGTATCGGATCTTCCTGTGAATGTTGAGTCACTATTGAAAACAATTTAGATTTCTGTATTGTGGTGTATACCCTAAACTGAGGAAAACAAGCACATTATGGGACTTCCTTACCAATAAGACTAGGGTCATACTTGGGGAGGAGTAATGGTTCGTGGTTGCTTGCAGGGAGGGCAGGGGGCTACATCTTGTGATTATCCTAAATGCAAAACCAGTTGCAAGTGCAGGATTTGTTTTTGTACACAGTATTAAATTACTACTTTAGCCACGTAGAAGTTATTCACATTTGCAACATTTATTAGGAAAATGTGCCTATCGTTTTGGTATAAAATATTGGGGTATAAAAATATTTTGTTAGTGATTTTATTGTAAGTGTGTGCTATGTCATGGGTGGAAATAATTATTTTGGTTAATTTCTGTAAGTAGAATGGCCTTTGGAATTTTGTTTCATCTGATACATAGGGGGATTTCATTTTCACATACAAATTGAACAAAACCTCACCAAACAGGAACATTTAGAGATTACACAAATTATGTTTGTTAAGCATTTTGTGGTAAACCCTATGACTGTTGGCAAGCCAAATGCCCATTAAAAAAAGTTTATCACTGATAAACATTTGATTTTTTCAACGACAAAACACATGAGGGATTGGGTCAAGTTTGGTTTGGATAGGGACATTTGGGGCCTCAGAGAGTCTGAAGTAGGACCCATATCTATAATACCGATTTTTCCCCCAAAAAAGAAGGGACCAACCCATAGCTATATAGATGTGGGAGCAAAAAACATTAATCCACTTACAGACTAAAAATGATTACTAAATGAACTTATAAAATAGCAGGTGACAGAAACATGATGAGACTTCATGTGTGATAAAACAGGTTATGAATAGAATGAGCCATGTGCCATTATTTTTTTTGAAGAAAAAGCATTTAATCCACTTAGTATAAACCGTACTCAATGAACTTCTACATGTTCTAATGTGGCAATGTGATAAAGCATGAGGTATGTGCGTATAATTTTGCCAGGATATGAATGTTATGAGCTCCATTTGAATATTTTCAATAAAATGTGATTAAACTGTTGTGGGAGGCATCTTTACATACACTATGTAATTTCTTGTTTTTCTTTTGGTGAAAAAATCCAGTCATTTGAAATCATGGTTCAATGTTGTTTAAATGTACATCAATATAAACCCCCCAAAAAGTAATGCAGCAATGTCTAAATACACCCTTAAGTTACAAACCTTTGGTCTTTGACACAAAATATAAAATGATACAATAGTGTGTTTTTTCTTTTAAATTTTGACACCCTTCTTGCCCCCATGGTGAACCCAGTACTGCCAACACAATCTACCCCATTATAAAGAAAATATTGCCCTTTTTAAAACGTTGCCCAAAAAAAGGTTTTTAGCCATATTGATGCCATGGACGTTCTCGGGTTTTTAACGGATCTTCACCATACTGGGGTTGTAATATGGCTGTACACCACAATTGTTCTGATTAAGAGAAGATTTCAGTACCTTCCCACAATGCATGCTTCCAATGGAGGTTTTTTTGTAAGGTACTGATGTGAATCGTAGTGATGAAACCTGGTAAATTGACAGTACTGATCACAAAACTTACATTTCAAGAATGTTCATCTCTAACGCCTTCACATGACAACTCTGTTACAAAAACTTCCAATGGAAGCAATGCATTGTGGGAAGCTACTGATATCTTCTATTTTTGATTCATCAAAAACACTAAATTAATCGGCAGTAGCTTCCACTGTACATTACAAGATTCAATGGCCAAGGTGCATCCGATGAAGGAGAAGATCAAAGAATGGATGCGTGAGTGTGTGTCACTTTCTTTCATAAGGGATTACAAAATGTATCGGTTGTACTAAATATGAACATTGTTTTTAAGTAATGAAGTTCAGGATAGAAAGTTTGAGGTTGCATGGTTCGACAGTCAGGCGTCGCATAACAGAACCTAATGAATATGAATCTCAGTTAGCCAAGGTAAATGGTTCATTTTAGAACACTTAATACAACCCTTGAATCCCTCAGTTTTAGAGAGGGCGTCATTTTAGGACCAAAAAATGGATTGGGTTAAAACAACTTTTGGATGATAATTATAATAGCTCTTTGAGTCAATTGAAAATGCTGCGTTTTTAAATCTTTCACTCTGACGAAGGTATTCTGAAAGTCACCATGCCCCCGGAAAAAAAAAACTATCTAAAATTACTCATATTCAAGTGTATGAGTCATTAAGGGCATGGTATTTTTTCAGAAGTAAAGCTTCATGAGGATCTCGGTATACCAGACTTTGACATTCATCAATTGTGTTTGGTTTAACAAACATGTTCAGTTGAATCAGGTGGAAATCAAAAACAATCTTTGTGAGTCTTGGTATGTAAAGGTATTTGTTCTATAAATGATTTGTTATATTATACAGACACTCCCATTCCCTTTCCTTTACATCCTTGAGATTAAATATGACTCCTTACAAATGATAACCAGAAAAGACAATAGGCCTTATGAAAGAATTGTCGAAGCGGAGTTATTGATAATAAGGAGAAACCTTGTCTACTTTGGGTTTTTTCTGTGATTTAATTTCAGCTCCAAATGTTATTCTACCTGTTGGATGCATTCTCACCTGAGAAGGTCATACTTTTTGGGAAAATATTTTCAGTGACGGGTGAAGAGTAAGGTTTTCGAGTGGGCAGATATTCCAGATCGGTCATTTTAAATGTACTAGTGGAGGGCAATGGCTCAAGAGAGGTGATTTTATGAAGTCATGTTTAATTGTTGGCAACCACTAGAAATGTATTTTAATGGGTATTTCCTATTCAGAAAAGCGATGTTGCCATTTTTCCGTGACTTTTAGTGACCTTGACACGAGGTCAAAAGGTCAACGCGAGGGGGTCATACATTATCCAAAGTATATCGACCTAAGTACCAAAATGTGGCAAATTTCCCAAGAATATTGTGCATGATATTTATTTTGTTACTTGAGCTTTTGTTTCTGGTTTTATGCGAATATTAAGCTAATGAGGACAATAATCAGATAATATGCATAAATTTGCGTTATTGTCAGACCCATGCAGTCTGTTCAAAAGAACGGAGTTAGAGCCTCATTTTTTGCACAAATATAGTGAAACTACACAAACCCAAAATACCTGCCTATTTAAATGCCCATGTGTAAGTAAATAAACCAATTTGTTTAGTGAAAATGTGCAAGAGAAAATGGTTGATGTAGTCCTATATATCCACATACCCATGAATGATGATTTTTTGTTATTTGGGACTACAGAAAAAGTAGTATACTAGGTATCTTTTCAGTCTTAGTCACCTGTGTGATGTTTTAAAAGTATACTCGTTTCAACGCAGAGTCACAGGTGATGTGAATTATCTTCCTCCCAGAGCCGGGGGTGGGTGGGCACTGGTCATTGGCAAGGGGTTATCATGCGCGACCAAGAAACACGTAAAGGGGTATTTTTTTCAAGATTTATGGCCGATACGTAATGTGAAAAGGATTTTAGCAAAAAACGCTGAAATCTCGTGAAAAAGGGTTTACTTTTCACACTGAACTTACATTAGGGTACGATTTGGTATTTTCGAGTTTGTATCGGATTCGGCTCATTTTGTGTAAAATGAGCTATTCATTATAGCCTCCAAGGAAAGAAACCAAATTTGCTACGTGCTTAGGGGTTCAAAATCATTGCCAATACTTATTAAGGGTATAGAAGTTTACACTTACCACAATTGTTTAGGGGGTGTTTTTTGGACCGATAAATTACTGTATTTGTTTACAGTTACTTTTTGGAAACTCCTTGTTTAGGGGGTATGGACTTGAAAAATGTGGACTTTTTGGTAAAAGCAGACTACCCCCCCCCCCCCGAAAAATGGTACTTTTGGAACATCTCATACACTAAAAAGTGGACTTTCTTGTCAAAATTTCTCTACACTTTGGACCATTTTATGCACAAAAACAACAAAACATTTGAACTTTGCACCTTTGTGGGAGTGTGTATGTGGGTGCACGGGTGCGAGGCACATGCTGATTCAGGATTTCCACATCTCCATCCTGCCAGTGCCCACGTTCACGAGCAAAATCAAGAGTTAGTGTATTTAATTTGAATTAGGTTCTGTAACATGTAGATAGCACTTTGGGGACTATTGGCATACTTGCACAGAGTTTTAAAATTTGGTTTCCGTCTTGGTTTTTGGCATCAACAAGACTTATGGTCTTTTTGGATAAAATGACATCTTCCAGATAAAATGCAAACAGTGCACAAATTCTGGGCAACAAAATGCGCTATACACTTAGAGAACGTATGCAATACAAACGTTAAGATACAGTATGAAAAGGAACCCTCAATATTAACGGTTTTATCCAAGAGGTCTGTGACCGGATTTCCAAGGATAATGTAATGATAATCTGGTGATGAACCATTATAACACATTGGCAGAATCGATCAAGGGAACCCTCATACTCAGCCAGTATGGCTGCCAAAGTGGTGATATTATCTTGACTGGGATTTATGCATACCAATCTATATACTAAGACCAGGGAAAATAATGATCCAATGTTCAATGAAAACGGGGGTGTCAAAGAAAAAAAAGCTAAATTTAGATAGCAGTGTTGTTTAGAACACTTAAAAAATTATTGGGGAACTTATTGGGTGAACAAGAATATAACATCGATGCAATCTTAGCTAGGTTTTCCATAATTCATGTTCCAGCACATTTTTTATGGAGAAAATGGACATTTTGTCTGGAACATACTTTGTGTACCACAATCCAGTTCTACCTTAACCATGTCATTAATAGCAGCTTGATGGGGGAGGGTAGGGATGACTCTAACTTGATCTTTCTTTAGCCTATAGGGGTGGTACTATGGTTGAAAAGGATAAAAAAAGCACATCGAAATGAAGAAAATCACAATTTGTATTGACACATTTTTACAAACTGTGACACTGGCCTATTTGGTTTACTCTTACCAACCGGGAATCATGCGGCTGCTGCATGGGGGTTGGGTCTATAGCGGGGGGGGGGGGGGTGCTGCACACAAATGACCATTACAGGTGCTTGCCAAAGAATCAGTATAATTTTGAGCCTTCTGGGATATCAATGACCCTTTTCTTTTGCCATTTTGCTATAGCCAATGGGTCTTTTGTTGGGAAAATTAGTCAAATGCTTCTAAAATATGTTGGAAAGAAAATTAGTCAAATTTTTCCATCTGAAGTCAAAATTGCCAAATTGCTTAAAAGGCAAAACACTTTTGAGGCGAAAAAGGGCAAATTTTGGTTAAATTTGGCCCAAAATTTGCATCTCTGGTATAGCATATGGGTCTCTTTTTTTTGGCAAAAATGGTATAGCTATGGAGGTTCCTACCCCCCCCCCCCATAAAAAAAAAAACAATCAAATCATGGTGGACTCACACTAAGATAAACTAGTATAAATACGGTTGTATCTGAAGTGCGGATCGTGGTGATTATTTCACCGTAATACGGAACGAATCGTTCCATGAAATTGGTATAGACTACATCGATCATTTTCCCTTACACATTTTATAAAGCAACTTGATTTTCGTTACTATACCCATGGTATTAATAGCAAGAAATTATGGGGATTGTGAGCAGAAGTGTACAGATGACTGCATTATGCAGAAACTTGAGGCCTAACTCGTGCTTTGGATATAGGGGACTGGGTCTGCATAAAGGCAATTATGCTATTTTGTCTCTATATTAGGTTCTTTGCATTATATAAACAAGAAACGAAGGGTTCATATAACAAAATAAATATCATAGGGTAAATGTTCCTTGTGAGATTTGTCAATTTTTGGTTACCAAAGGTCGATATAATTTGGACGATGGATGACCATTTTGACCTTTGAACTTGCGTCAAGGTCACTAAGTCAACGAAAAAATGGCAAAACATCGTTTTCGGATAAGTCAGACCAGTAGTATACGTATTTAGTGGTTGCCAACAATTAACATGGAACTTCACCAAATTCCATCGGCCCCTCCACTTACTATTGAAACTCAATCGCTTCATTTTAAAAAATTTTCACGTGCTATATAGCTCCCATCCTGTGTACATTTTATAACACAACTGCTGAAAATATTGTCATTGTCTTCTGTGAGTGTGATATATTCGTCCAATTTGGAATTCTCCCATAAGGTAATGACAAGCTACATGTCAACTATGATTTTAACCACTTCGATTACATGTTTGGATTCCTAATGAGTCATTCAAGCTTTCTTATTTTTGCCTTTAAATTTACATATATAAGTGTAAGTTACAAATGTTATCCCAAACTTGTGGTCTTTACATCTTTTTTGATCTGAAAAGAAAGTGGAATAATTAATTTACCAAAAAAAAAGAAAGGAAACTGTCTCAGCATTTTAAAAAGTGTCTTTTGGAATTCTTATTATTTTCGATGCTTACGGAATAAACTGTATAATTTTTATTGGATTGTGTACTTCTGCCATATAGTTTATAGTATTGTATGTGTGTTAACACATTTTTGCTGCAAGGTAATCATTTTTCCTGTACTTTTTTCCTTTCCAATCATTTTTTTGATTATTTTTTTCCAATCAGTTTTGGTATGTTGTGCGTGTTGTGTTTTTGCAAATAAAAAGCATTTAGTTCTATGGAAAAGATAGGAAATACATGAGCACAATCAAAGGAAGGATCTAGGCCGATATTTAAGAATAAAAGGTGATGAAGTATTATTTATGTGCGATAATGGTCCTAGGGCGCCTCGCCCATTATTTAGTTTTTTCGGCTGATGGATAAAATATGAGCCATAGATATTGCTTGCAAACACTTTATTTCTATTCTATTACCTAACGCAGAGTTGATTTAATGAGAAATGCACATAATTGATGCATTTTTAATATATGGCAGCAGAGGTAAGGTCAGCTACTTTAGGGTGCACGGCATCTGCATGTCTGGCCGAAAAAGATATTTGTGTTTTTGTAAAGCACCTGACTCCCATCGTTACTGCAAACACTGCTTTTAATCTGAATTAATCGCCGTATTGCCATTTTTCTCACGCCTTGCAATGCATAAAAATCTGACGTAGGGCCGATATAGGTGTGGAACACGAACGAGTACTATATAGCAATATGCTATTGTAGCTTATTTTAATCGTCAAAAGAACTTAGAATTAAGTATGCATTGAGGGACCGGTCACTGTGGTTGTTGGGAATAGGTATTAACTAACCGCACCGAGGATCATTCCACTATTTGCTTCTTTTCACAGTAAAAACTAATTTAATGTAAATCGAAAATCGAAAAAAAAAATAGTCAAAAACAGATTTTTGCCTGTCATACTGTCTGTCGTTTGTTTAAGTTAAAATACAACTTTCTTTTCGTGAGTGTTAAAGCGTTTAAGCATTCGAACTCGGCAATCGGCATTTAGTTTATAAACGCAACGTTTAGGTTCTAAACCAACGCTTAATGCGTGTTGTAAATCGCTTAAAACATCCAAATGATCGATTTACGTTTCAGAAGCTAAACGTCTGATTGTTTTTAATTTTAGACGTGTGTAGGCGTATATAGTGTTTAATTTCTACCTGGAATTCCTACACGCATATGTGTCAGTTTAGCTTTTAGTTTTTTAACCTAAAACATTGCTTTAGAAACTAATGACTATATCCTTTACCTTTTCCCATAGAAGTCCGCTTATATAGTATGCCCCGTAGATTTAGACTCCCACTTTCGGGAACGGGACCTTGTTCCTTACCCGGGGTCCTCTACACATCGGTACCAGAGCAGATGGGTTTTACGCTAAGAATGAAGAATCTCGGTACACTATGTGGTATTTCCTTGAAATCTACTGATTTCAGCTGTTGTACGCGTAATTCGTTTGCGACCTGTTTCTGGGGTTGTAAGATCTAATTTCCTTCAGATTTAAAGAGAATGGGAAGTGTGCCAAAACCTCACAATCTGAACATAACACAAGCATTAGTGAAATAGGCCTACAATCGCTAGTGGAACAATATCATGATAGTCGGAAAGAGTTCCATAAGTTTCCCCTTTAAAATTCTTAAACGGGAAACTAAACCTAGGTTTGTATGGGAGGCCATATATTGCGACGACCCTATCACCTAACAAAACTTGAAAGTTGAAATCCAACGCGGTAACACCAAAAATTAAACAATTCCAAAGGGTGGTAACACAAGGATCTATGAGGCCTCGTAGTAAGGAGTTGGCATCATCGTGTGTAAGTAAGCTATATTAGTCTGCCAGGGAGCACATAGACGCAGAAAGACACTAGTACGGGCTCCATAGAAGGCAACGGAATAAAGCGTGAAATTTTAACTTATGTTGCGTTAATCCTTGAACCCGGCAAGCGACTACAGTCGCTCAACGTCAAAATTTGTCAAAATTTGTGTCCAAAGGTAAAAATTATTAATTTTCAAGTGCATATTCAGAACTCAGAATGAAAAATGCATCTAAATTAGTCCAACAAAAGCCTAGTCTTTGCTGATATTCTTTTTAGATGGCTTTCCAAATGACCTGCAAGCATTTGTGACGCCATATATAAAGCCACTGACATATGTGATATTTTACGTATTACAGAAATGGCCGTGGCGAAAGGGTTAAGTATGCACGCTCCACGTATCAAAAATCATGGCGAGTTTTCCGCTCATGTCGAGTTTCACTCGCGGTGTATCGAGTTTTCCCCCCCATATGTCGAGTGTGCAGGCGTTATATGTCGAGTGTGCAGCGTATATGTGAGTTTACAGCGCTATCTGTCCAGTTTGCCTCTATACACGGTGTGCCTCTCTATATGGTGAGTTTGACATAAATCATGTCCAGTTTTACGCTCCACGTGCTGTGTATCGAGTTTTCCTCGCCATATGTCGAGTGTGCAGCGTTATATGTCGAGTTTACAAGCGCTATTGTCCAGTTTGCCCTCTATACATCGAGTTTTGCCCTCTCTATGGTGAGTTGGACATAAAGTCAGTCCAGTTTCAAAATCTCGACATGATTTTTCTCAACAAGAGGCAAAACTCGACATGATTTTTTTGGTTGTATGTGTAAAAGAATCATGTCGAGTTTTCATGTGAGAAAAAAATCATGTAGAGTTTGCTCATGTGAGAAAAAAAACCGTCGAGTTGCTCATGTTGAGAAAAAAAATTCAGTCGAGTTTGCGCATGTTGAGAAAAAAATCATGTCGAGTTTGCACATGTGAAAAAAATCATGTCAGTTTTTTAAAACTCGGCATGATTTATTGTGGATTGATTTATTCTGGACATAATTTATGAAACTCGGAAAATAGAGTTCAAACTGGATGACAGCGCTGTAAAAACTCGACATTATTAGCGGGGTAAACTCGATATGAAAGCGATGAAATCAGCCAGATTATCTGTGGAGCGTGAATCGGTGCCCTAATTCTTTAAACAGTTGTAGCCGGGACTATGATTACCCTCTGCCACCTGTCCCATGCCCCAGCGAGACTTTGTTAAAATGGTCCAACAAGTAGTATTTTAAACAGCTCGACCGGGACAAGAAAGCCAGGTATCGCGAAATATAACTAAGCAGTTTTTATAGCGCTTAATCCCATAGACATGTCAAAGCGCGGTTGACAATATTATTATTATCTTGAAGGAATCGTCGCAATCATGTCGACTTCTATCTACGGTGGCTGTTCAAAGACTTATGCCTTAAAAGCGCCACAAGGCCTATCAGAACTTAGATTGTATATCACCCATAATAGCTCCCTAAATTTCGCTTGGGTGGACGAGGCTAGTGAGATTAAGTATCTTGCCCCAGGGAAACAGCACGTTGGCCACAGTGGGGCTCGAACTCAGATTTAACGGTCTAATGATCACGAGTCCTGCACTTTTCCACCAATGAGTTTTCCACTTTGACCCGTGCTCTCGGGCCCTTTGTTCGTATACGGCATTTCCTCCGCTCTGACCCATGGCCTTTTTAGAGTTAAATTTTGGTGAGTTGCAACTGAGTTCATGGACGAGTTATGTTTTTAGAGTTAGTTTTGGTGAGTTATGAATAACTTATGCAAAAGCAGGTGCATGTAAAGAAAATGAGTTGTCCCCCTTAGAGAGGTCCTAGCTCAATGTCAACATTTACGGAATAAACGCTGACCTGTAGACGAGGCATTTAGAAATGAGGGTGCAAGCACTCGTGAAGAACAATAGGATTGGCGGTGGTCACACAGGTCACAGCCGAACAAACTCTTCGTAACAATTACAAATGAAGAGCGCCGCTCATTACTTCATTCTGAATGGTGAAGTCATATTTGTGATACCGCTTGAGGAGATTTCGGAAATGCGCAATGTGTGTTCATGACGTCGAGAGACTTCTTAGACTCAGGGGTCAAAATATAGGGGCAATGATTAATGGGAAAATCCGGATGGCTCGGCTATTGGAAGTGAAAACAGACATAAATCATCGGTGGGACTAGAATCGATTTTTAACGCATACATTAAACCTTTATACAGTTCAATACAGTAGGTTTGTTTGTGCCAGGACACTGTATTTCATGAAACAGGGGTGGACCAATAATATTACGTCCTGTATGTATGTGTTCGGAGGCTACTTCTCCGCACTGCGTGGGAATCGCCAACGTGAAACTTGCAGGTCATTTCGTCTGGGATGGAGTGCGAATACTACCTTTTGGGTCCCTGTGCCCCACGGGAGGGGGAAACGGGGGAAAGAAAGTGACGTAATCGTGTGAAAGCTGAGGTACCAGCCTATTATAGTTTCTATTAAGTAGCTACATCATTAGTTTCGAAAATACTGCATCATTCATTTAGATGGTCAGAGATCTGGTTGACATAACTATAGTATGTGTCCGTTAGTCTTTTACAAATGGGCCTTCATCGTTGCCAGTAAGTTAATTTCACACACAAAAACAAAAGTATTGTGCGGAAATAGGACTTTCTATAATACTAGGAGTCTATTTCAAAGTGAACAAAACATCAGACATTTAGATCGTTTTCATCGCAGTTCTGAATAACAGGTATTTTAAATGGCACAAAGGGAAACACCATGCATTAATATGCATCAATGGCCGAGGATATCGAACCGACGATCGACTGAACAGCCTTATTTCCTGTTGTTTGGCCAACAACCAAATCCGAACCACACCCAACCCTAACCCAATGGACCCATAACCTTAAACCTTATCGGCCCGGCTTATCGGGCGAAAATAGTGAATTTTCGCAGGGAATCTGTTGGGATGAAGGGATATGAAGCCCACTTTGGAGAGAGAGCGGCCATATGCCGTGTATGATTTATGGTAGAACGACATTTATGTCTATAAACATCCTCTTACAACAAATCCTTCCCCCAATCTTCTCTCCGCCCCGTCAATCCCCTTTCCCGCTACGGTGATCGCGCCTATTGTCTCCACTCCAGCTTCTCCCCCTCCCATCCCAGTTATTTACCTTCTCGCTCCCCTATTCGCTCCCTTTCCTCCCCTTACTGTGCTCGCCGATTGTGTGGGGATTATGTGGGTCATGGACCCTTCGTGTGCGGCCATGTAAATTTTTGGCAAGTTCAATATAAAATGCATTCTACTAAAAGTCGCAAAAATGTTGCCGTTTCTAAAGTTCTACTGGACCTTCCTAAAATCCAGGAGGGGAAGTGAGTTTACACATGCAGAGGTCGCAATTTAAACTGCTCAATTAAGTAACACTTGGAAAATACACTTCTGAAATTTAATTCATTTAAATTTGTCTAAACAACCTCGTCACTTTTAGAGTATAAATGATATTACGAGGTTTTCTTAGTCAAATGAGATGAAAATCTGGTAATTTTGACCAGAATCTTGGTCAACTCGACCGAATCTGGTGAAACTTGATTTATATATTTTTTACAGAAACCTTCGTAAGATCATATTTACGAGGTATTTGTAAGAGGGTAAAAGTAACTTGATCTGCCATCCCAAGTTCAAGAAATTTCGACCATAACAAGCGACGCTAGAGATCAAGTGTGTCACTTCACCGTATCTCAATATTGAGAGCGATATAACTTCAGTAAACTAAAGATATAAACACTCTGGAGATAACAAGATGGACCCAAATAATGGTCCTAATCTTGTATTAACAAAGCTTATCTCGGG
>JAMKCH010027936.1:0-50917 GCA_023653785.1 Ophioderma brevispina | reverse complement strand
TCAACATGGATACACGCGAAAATGCAGTGAGTGACGGTACGGCTATTCAAAATTCACCAGAGACATGAGAGAAGCGCTGTGAAGTGATCAAGAAATGACATGAAAGTGTGAACACTAAAAAGCAGATTAAGAACGGCCGTCCATGTTTGACGGGGTTTAGTCTGTAAGTAGGGTGACGACAACACTGCCAATATTTACTGCCGCCTGGCGTCTGTTGGTAGGTGGATAGGGTGGCTAGGCTAATCCAATTTTACCTCATGGTTTTATAAAATCTTTTAACCAATCCAATGACAATGATATATATGAATGAGTAATAAAACAAATATATACTGCCTTATTCGAGCCTCCTGTTCAAAACTATGGTCCCTCGGTGACTGCATAGTGCTATTTTGCTTCGGGCTGCGCCCCTCAGCAAAATAGCACTTATTGGCAGTTACCTTGGGTCCATAGTTTTAACAAAGTCTCTCATGTCAATATATATGTGTATATTATATAACTTATTCATAATTTCTTGTCATTGATGGGTTAAAAGGTGGACCACATGATCAATATAAACATACCATTCTGCAGAAAAAAAGACTATTTAAGGCTTCAAAAGAACATTTACGGCTCTCTCAAATGAACTATTTACGCTTCCAAAAAAGACGATTTACGGTTCCAATTTTAGATCAATGTAAGCCCTGTTGTAGAATGATCATAAAACAAATTGTCAACATGGATCCACGCGAAAATGCAGTGAGTGACGCGGTACGGCTACACATCACCAGAGACATGAGAGAAGAGCTGTTAAGTGATCAAGAAATTGGACATGAAAGTGTGAACACTAAAAAGCAGATTCAGAACAGCCTGTCCATGTTTGACGGGGTTAGTTGTAAGTAGAGGTGACGACAACACCGCAATATTGACTGCCGGCATTGGTTATGTTGGTAGGCTAGGCTAGGGCTAGGCTAGGTAATCTCAATTCTTTACCTCATTGTTTTTAAAATATTTTAACCAATCATGAACATGAATATATGAATGAAGTATAAAAACAAATTATACTGCTTTATTCGAGCATCCTGTTAAAACTATGGCCATCGGTGACGGCAATGTGCTATTTTGCTTCGGGGCTGCGACCCTCAGCAAAATAGCACATTGCAGTTACCTTTCGGGTCATAGTGTTAACAAAGTCTCTCATGTCAATATATATTGTAGTGTATATAGTCATCATATATCTTGTTCATTGTTGGTAAAAGTGGACCAACATGAGCAAATATAAACATACCATTCTGCAGGAAAAAAAGACTATTTACGGCTCTCAAAAGAACTATTTACGGCTCTCAAATGAACTATTTACGCTTCCAAAAAAAATCATTTACGGCTCCAATTTTAGCCTCAATGTCCATCCCTGTGTAGCATGATCCTCAAAACAAATTGTCAACATGGATACACGCGGCGAAAATGCAGTGGTGACGGTACGGCTACAAAATCACCAGAGGACATGAGAGAAGAGAGTTGTTAAGTGATCAGAAATGACATGAAAGTGTGAACACTAAAAAAGGCAGATTAGAAACAGCCTGTCCATGTTTGACGGGGTTTAGTCTGTAAGTAAGGGATTACGACAACACTGCATATTGACTTGCCGGGGGCCCCATTGGTCCATTTGGTAGCTAAGCTAGTGCTAGGCTAGGCAAATCTCAATTTTCCCTCATTGTTTTTAAAATCTTTTAAACAATCAATGAACAATGTATATATGAATGACTATATAAAACAAATATATACTGCCTTTCATATTCGAGCCTTCCTTGTTCAAACTATGGTCCCTCGGTGACTACAATAGTGCTATTTTGCTTCGTGGCTGCGCCCCCAGCAAAATAGCACTATTGCAGTTACACATCGGGTCCATAGTTTTAACAAGAGCTCTCATGTCAATATATATTTGTATACATAATTTTCTGATCCTTATGGTTAGGCACATACGTGGTATACTTTTCAACATGATTGATCAATAAAATTTACCCTTGTACAAACTTTGTTTTGCCCCCCACCCGTTTGCAGCCCTTAAGAATCACGTTTCGTGGGTTCCTGTCAGGCTGTCAGCATATTTAATTCACTCAAACCTTTGTCACTTGAATGTGTTTACAAAATGTCTGCAAGCTCCCAGGCTTAGCAGGCTAATAGTCTTGCTTGAAAGACCTTTACAGAGAACTTCAACAGCTTATTTTGTAATTATTAAAACATCACTTGTGCTTTGGAAGAAATATTTCCCATCTTCTTCGACACAGCAATCTATAATACAAGATAAAACTTCTTCACGAAATTTCTTGGGAGCGTCTTTGAATCCGATCATATGAATCAAGAAGTCAATCAGCATTAGGCTTTCTTCCGATTCTTCGCAAATAAAACACGAAGTTAGATCTGCACGCATTGTGTAGTTTGTCGTTAGTACGGAATATGGAGACGATCCAATACGTCTTTCACGTGGGTGGAATTCCTATGATGCTCTGGCTTCGCTATATGTCCCCTTGATGTATATACCTTCTGCAAACGTGTGAGCATCCACTTTTGCTAACATCGTCCATAACTTTCCAATTCCGGTATTAGCTGACAAAAGGTAAGATAAAACTCCGAAATTAATCCAATACTTAAAAGTATACTTGTTATTCAAAGTCGAAACACCCTTTTGAGGGAGAATAGTTTGCACGGTTTGAGTGGTTATGTCTTCTCTTTTCAAAGCTAAATATATTACGGTTTAGGAGAGAGCTAAGGTTTTTCCAAATACATGGTACAGGAAAAAGCAGAGTTAGCCGGATGAAATTGGCCCAAGCGTTTGGCACTAGTAGCAATTTGAAAATTTTCAAATAATGCCGCTTTAATCGACCCACGTGGCCTTTGACGCTAATTTGTGTACAACAACCCATATGGAGCTTGAGGCAGTCCTTGACCCAATTAGCATCAAACAGACGATGCTGGCTACGATTGGTTTTCTTGTAGCAAACTTTGAGTATCTGATGTACCATTAGATGATACAGCAATTATACATATTAATTAGTTCATTTGCATACCTAATCTGCATATTTTACTCTCAAAACCTAACCAGATTGAGACCTCGTCAACCCGCTTCCTTCCATACCACCAAGTTACATCATCACGAGCCTTATTGAACGTCAGATAATTCGCTCAGATGTTTTCTTGAAAATTATTATGCAAATTAGATACTTAATAAGCATATTTGGTGCCCAATATCTAACCAGATTGAGAACACATGTGCTCACTACCCCCTCAAAGACTGTCACCATGTGCCTTACGGATCCAGAGACAACTTGTTCACATTTTTCCACACAGGCAGACAGAAAGTGATTTCTGGGTCTCTTCCAGAACGTAGACAAAACCCCACAAGCACAGCAGACGCGAGCATACCGAGGGTTTAGTGAAAAAAGGCCCCGTCTGAAATAGCTTCCACGTGTTAGATTGGGAATTAGGTATAACACTTACTAAGAACACAACTGACAAATGGCAGCTACCGCAGATGGGTGCCATCTTGCACTAAACCCTCGATATCTTTTAAGGTGTTGCTCATATAGTTGGATTTTTTTCCAGACCCAATCTTAAAACGCATTTCTATTCAATATGAGCTAGAGTTGTCTGAACTCCCATGGCACAGTTCAGTAACTTCCATTCATCAGTGTATTTAGAAAATACATCCCTGGTTTTGGGGTATGATACATGATGCCCAGAGCACACAAGGTCAGTTCATGTCAATGCAGGTACAAGTACAACCCACTGAACTGTGTCCTTGGAGGATGAGCATATTTGTAACTCATAGTGATTTGAACGCCTCAGTAATGATATTAGAGTAGGTGAATGATTACATAATGAGTCCCCACTACCCATGGTGAAGTGAATCCATGCCCAATTTGAATTACATAACAATGCCCTTTGTTGGGAGCTATATACAGTGTGAGTCAATAAAAACCCTACATTCAGAATGAAAAATAATTAAAATAGTTACAAATTATTTTTCCTCAAATGTTTGCTTTGGTTATAAAGAGGGATAATCAGGCTTTTAGAAAACGTTTAGTTTGTGTCATTTGGACTTTGGACGAAGAAGTTATTCCTATTTTTCTGAAAGACTTAAAAATCCTGTTTGGCCGATTTTGAGCCAAACAAAGATACGTCGTTTACATAGAGTACATGGTCTTCAGCAGTGATTTGAGTAAAACATTTAACACCCAAGTATTGTTAAACAATAGAAGGTGGGAGAAAATTAAAGGATTATAAAAATAATATCCCGGAGATTACAAAAGAAAATGCTGAGTAAAATATGTTAAATTTCCCAATAAAGTCAAGATAGCTGTGTAAGACCACAGTTTACTTTGGTTCAGCAAGATGGTTTTAACCTACAACGAAACTTGGGAGCCAAAATGAAAACTTTACAAGGTCTTGTATTCCGCTTGAAAAAACAGTGCAATATTTAATTTTTTAATTTTTAATTACGATTTATTTACAGAAAACTTCAGCTTTAGTTCTTCTCGCAATTTATGGACGCTGAGTATACTGTATTTGTGCAAAATAATTACCTTAGAGATCTGAGCAGTTTCATTATCATGAACTAATACATTGATAGGAGTGATTTTCAATAACTGACTCTCTATGATTGAACAATGGTAATTTAATTTGTTGAAGATATTTTACTTATAATTATGTTACACAATAGACCGTTTTATTCAGGCTGATTTGTTTTTGTTGAGAAAAAATCGATACCATTTGAAATTGCATATGTGAATTGCCTTTGCTATAATGTGTTATGGTATACGTCGGTGTCAGTCTCTCCGCATTGTATGGCTAAAATCGGCCAAACAAAATTTTTAGGTCTCTCCGCAAAATTGACATAGTTTCTGAACCCAAAGTCCGAACGACACCAAATAAAAATCTTCTGATAGCCTGTTTATCCCTACAAACAACTAAAGCAAACATTCAAGCAAAAATAACGTTTAACCTTGAAGAAAAAATCTTTCCTGAATGTAGGGGTTTTATTAACTCACACTGTATAAAAGGCCAGGCATCTGTTGTTTGTTCCGTTTTTCTGCTCCAAGCCTGTGTGCAATGAGCCCACGTTTTCAGAGTTGGTTGTTACCTTTACATCAAAAACTGATACAGAGGTTCCCTAGGCTATGTCTTGTCCAACGGCATTGTCAACACGCCAAAGACTGTTTGCACTCCGACGGGAAGGGTACAAACAAGCCAAAATCGCTGATTTCCTCGGGATGTCTCAGAGTACGGTCTGTAAAATCCTCAGACATCATCAAGAGGTGGGTCATTTGAGACCACGAGACTACGTGAATAAAAAAAAATTGTGCAAGGATTAAAGATGATCTTAACCTTAATGCAGCTACTATATCATAAATTTCTTGTTGTTTTTATAAAACACATCTAATATACTTTCATGTGTTCAAAAAATGAAAGAAATCGACTGAAAAATACGCTAGATATGGCAGGTTTTTGTAAGCACGCCCCTTTTTTCTCCATTCCTATGGGAATTACACGCATTAAACTTGTGTTTGTGGGAATATACAAATTATCATAATGCCTTTGTCAATTTAACTAAATAAATATTACATTTTCTTGAATATTTCAACTACGGATTAATCAATGAATCTAAATTTGTTATTTAAACGAATGTGTCGAGCGATATGACAAATCCAAACAGCAATTCACCTGATGCAGAGCAAGAAAACAAAATCTTCCCATTGTGTATAGGATTATAGATATTGCTAAGAACTTAGACCCTTATTAGCATAGCTTTATCTACACCTGGATTACAGTAGTTGTGTTGAAAACCTTTTTCATTTACATATCAGGATTAATTAGGTGAGATTTTGTGTGAACATTTAATTCCTTTTGAGGATCAATAAAGGAGATTATGGCTATTCATAAATCAATTAAACAAGATAGCAAGGGTCATCATTACTTTCATATTCATAATGGTATACCCCGTATATCGCACATTAACGCAATATCTTGCCTAACTGTATAAATCCCATTGGAATGGAGGAAAAAGAGGTGTGATTGCAACATTTGTCATATCTGGCTTATTTTTCAGTCGATTTCTTTCATTTTTTCAACACTTGGAAGTATATTAGATTTGCTATATTAAAACAACAACAAGGCTATGATTCAATGATGTTATCAAGGTCAAGATCATCTGCAATCATTGCACAATTTTTGTTTGATTCACGTAGTACAACTCACACCATTATTCCATAAAAAATGGTAAAAAATATTTTATTCCAACTTTATGAGCAACAGTGTAAAAGGAATTTAGATTCCGTTTTGACCGTTGGCAAATGGTGAACGGCATGAGTAATTAGATACTTTAATTACAAAGAATTTAGTTAGGTAAAGACACGTCAAGGAACTAGAAAATACTACCTGTCGCTACTGCAATGTGTAAATGCCACCCGGTTCCAACATGGCGTACAGGTTTCCAAGAGCCTCACTGAGGTCTTCAAAATAGTAGATGGAATGAATGAGATTGATAAAATGAAATTTCTGTTTCCCTTCATCTTTCACGTATTCCTCTAGGGTTTGCCTTCGCCATTGAAATGTTATACCTTCTGATTTGCTTTGATCCATAGCGATTTTGTTTTGGTACATAGTGAGCGTCTTTTCGCAAGGTTCCACGGCGGACGCATGTATGTTCGAAAATGTTGTCAGTAACGCCTTGAGAAACATCAGCTCCGCATCCCCTGTGAAATCAAGTAGCAGCGAGACTTGTTATTTGATGCAAAGAAATTAAACTGACAATAACGTCCACATTCATAAAGTAAAATAATAGACTAATTTAAATCCAGTGTTTAAAATATAATAAACACTCTCCTTTAGCTTGAATTTGAATAAAACTTAAGTGTCCAATTTAACTGGATTGTATTTAAATCAAGAAAACTTTGATTTAAATGTAGATGAATGTACTTTTGTGCAAATGTCTTGCGGCAATGTACGTATGTTGGCTTATACTCCCACCCCCCCCCCATAAAAAAAGATAGTGTCATCGTATTGTCATCATTATCATAGAGGGTATGCAATAGGCGAAAAGGGTATAGCCACTGTTAACATGGTTAAGGAAGCTCTACAAACATTTGAGGGGGGAAATATAGTCAGATACCAGTCCTGTAAATGAACACTGTCACTGTCAGAATTGCACTGCAAGGTTCTAAATTTGTTATGGAGGTGACAGATGAAACCTTGTTCAAATGTCGAAATATAACGGATTGCATGTTCCACCTGCGTACCAAGCCGTGGTGCGAAGGCAGGCACGCAGCGCTTCGATTTATTGGTGTGGATGAGGATGAATTAGCCAGATCAGAACTCAACATCTTATCTCTCCACCAAAGACGCCAGGTGGCAGTAGCTGCAGTCCTCTACAAATTACACACCAGCATATGCCCAACAGACCTTCGTGCTCTGCTTCCTCGGTCATATAGGTACCCGTTCCAACCAGCCAATGAATGACTTGCCAGCATTGTGTCTCCAAAACCATTTCCAATGGCCGGACTTATCCACACAGCAGTACATGTCTGGAACAGCTTAGCTTGCCGGAGAGTGTTGTTGTCGACACCACTGAAAATGGTGTTACGTCCTTCAGGAGCAGGATGCATTTATCAGCATCTATGTCATGTACCTGAGTCTCTGCCCCTGCATACCAGTTATCTTGTTGCTGTGAACCATGCACTGGCCATGGGGATATCTATCATATTGCATTTCTGCCTATGCTAGTTCTTGTCTTTTTTCAGAAATCATGAGCTATTGCTCATTGGCTTTTGCATTTTATTAGCTTTTATTTTAAAAGAAAATATCAAACGATTACTTACCATCACCACTTCCTACTCCTAGAACACGTAGTGGCTCTCCATCAACATGGGCAGCGAAATTTGCAGCTAATTTCAACACAATAGAACGATTAAATCCTCCATTGATCCAAGCTTGCAATACTTCTGACTTATTCAACACTCTGAGGTAGTTTTGATGTGCCTTCACGTAGTAGTCCTGGTCACTAAAAATTGACGCGAGACGTAGTCCCGATGATTTTGCCATATTGGTGAATTTCTTGAAGAGAGATTTTGAGGCACCCAAATATTGCGTCATAATAGTAATTTCACACTAAAAACAACGTGGTCATTTTCCGTGGTAAGCAGTCAACTATGCACACTACTCCGAAATAGTGGTCAAATTTTGACCACGAAAAGGGTAAAAATTTACACTTTTTGTGGTCAAAATTTGATCACTATTACCGAGTAGTGTGCATAGTTGACTACTTACCACGGGAAATGACCACGTTGTTTTTAGTGTGATATGGATTAGACACTCAATAGATTCTTACCTTGTATTTTGCTCCAGAAATGTTTAAAAAAACTTCTCTCAGCTTAATCCTTTCAGAAGGGGATATTTTTAATGAAAACCTTTACATCAGGGCAAAAATCAGTACTTTTGGTTTTTTAGGGACACCTGATAAGTGAAATCGCTCGTTTGCCACCTTTAACCTACTACTGTGACCTTAGTTACTGTGTACCTCTCTCTTGGTAAATCTACTAGGTTCATCACATTCATCATCATTCATCAACATTCATCGTCATTCATCATCCTCATCATCCTCATCATCTTCTTCATCATCCTCGTCATCCTCATCATCATCCTCATCATCATCCCCTCCTCATCATCCGCATCCTCCTCCTCCTCTCATCATCATCACCAACATCAGCCTCCTCCTCCTCCCTCCTCTCATCATCAATCACATGCAACATCATCCTCAATCCTCATCTTCCTCATCAGAAACCTCATCCTCCTCCTCCTCATCAATCATCATCCTCATCATCCTCATCATCCCATCATCTTCATCATCCTCATCATCGTCATCATCATCATCAATCATCATCAATCATCACCACCACCTCATCATCGTCACGTCATCGTCATCCTCATCATCATCATCATCATCATCCATCATCATCACACATCATCATCATCATCATCATCATCATCCTCATCATCCTCCTTTTCCTCTTCCGACATCCTCTTTCCATTCAGTGGTTGCATTCTGTTCCATCTGGCTCTGGCTCCATCTTTCATCTGTGTTCCTTGATTTTTTTGCCATTACTACTACATTAGTTGTTTTCGTTTGTTTCCTTTCCACGTGTTTGTTATATGGTCTCTTCTTGTGAATTCCAGCGGTATCTATGCCATACTTCTTTGGATTGTTTGGATTCTCTTTTGCATTTGCTTTCTCAAGTACCAGGTTTCACTTCCATAAGTGGTGGCTGGCAAAACACACTGATTGAAGAGTTTTCTTTTCAAGCAAATTGGTATATTCTTTTTCATTAGAATATTTTAATGTCTGATGAAAGCTGCCCACCCTGCTTTTATTTTGTTCTCGATTTCCTGATTTTTTGGCCAGATTTCCTGTCCTAAATAGAGATGCTTGCGTACTTGTTTCAGTGTTTCAGTTCCGATTTCTTTAATCATGCACATTAAATGTGAGCCTTGCTTTGGTCATATTCATCTTCAATCCTACTTTTTGCTCTCCTATATCATTTCTTCTAGTACTTTTGCAGTCTCAGAGATAATATACAACATCATCAGCAAATCGTAGGTGGTTTAGTTTCTTTCATTGCCAGTAATGCCTGTCCTTCCCAGTTACTTTCTTAAAGTTACGGAGGAGATTTTTGAGATACGAATTACTCTCAAAATTGCCACGAGTCGGTTTCTTAGACCACCTACCGAAAAGTTTCGAAAGTTTCTTGGACAAACAAGTACAAAATATAAAAAACCCTTGGTTTTGACTTGCCTGCTACCCCAAGTATCGCTTAATTTAACGGAGGTTACACCTCTTGTCATTTCAAAATAAAGATTTTACCTAAAACTTCGTATCTAAATAATATCCACACATCTATGGTAAAAGCTTCAATATCACGTAGTGTAACTCATACGTGGCCTGATCATTTTCTTACTATAACTCTCCTATTCGTTACTCACCCTTATCTATCCCTTGCAAACGTTTTAACCAGTTAATCCCCATTTCCCAGCAGTCTTGCAGAGACTAAAATCAAAAGAAATGCGTTTTAAGACCATTGGTAAAACCGCCAATGATTTTATTCTTTGTCTGAAAATTGCATCGCCCATACACACCACCAGCACTCAGAACTCACCAAAATTAATAGTAGGACGTAGATCACTTTCATAAAAGAAAAACATTTAATGAAAATGACTTCAGACAGGGATCCTAGCACGTCGGAGTTGTTGGCCCCCGAAATTATCCTCCAGGACCATGACCAGTCTTATTATCTCATAAGGCAGCTATTCAATTTTTCTACTTCAATCCACAACTCTGATGTTTTTATGATGCCAAGTCCAACTCTAAAATACAAATCAAATCATAAACTAAAATTTTGTTCCTGGTAGTGGGACTCGAACCCACTACCTTTAGATAACAAGACGAGCGCCCACAGACACGCCACGCAATCGAAGCCGGAGCAAGTCGTTCTTTGGTAATAAGTTCAATATAAACATTAACGGAATAAGGCGCACACATAATAATGATAGCGCCTATGAGACGCGTTGAAAATATATGCTCCTGAGTATGATTTCGGGACAAAATCTCCAAGAATCGGGGATGCATATATGCCTTCAAAATAGAAAAGCACTCATTCGCAATTTTGAGCAGTGATTTCTACAGTCGGTCGCGACCCGACAAAAGTTTACTGAAGCATGCCACAAAATGCAACAGTGTGCAAATCCATAGAGGTTCTCTATAGATTAGAGAGGCAAAACGTTACGTAAGCTTTAGAAATTCACCGGCTCGCAGGTTTTGCCGAACACAAAGAAAACATAGATACCAACAATAGAAAGCAATGGCTGCCTCCGCATCTTCCACATTCACTGGGCGGTGTGCAGCTTTGCCTATCCACGATCGGTTGTAGTTGTGATACAAATTAATGTATGTGGGTAGAGGTGGCCAGGTGTAATAATGTGTACCTGGATCATTGTGATCAAATTACTCTTTTTTCTCATAATGCAATGCTTCGCGTAGGTGAAAAGATGTTATTCATTGAGGCGGTTGATTTAAATCAAGACGACTGATGGTCATTTCATTCGTTGTGTGGCAAGGGGAGGACAAAAAATTTAACCACCCACTAGCACCCAACATCCAACAACTGTTATATTTTGGGGAGTAATTGTTTGTATTCGAATGACTTATGTGTGTAGACAAGACCCACTGATAATTATCCGTGCACTATTCAAAATGTCAGCGCCCAGCACGGAAAACGAATGGTTTTGATGCGTTTCACCCCCTTGGGTGCAATGACTGACCTAATGTCTTTGTAATCTACTGTAATGGCTATTCTATTCATCGGCTTGGCACCCAACAATTCTATTTCTTTAAATTTGAATCCCTTCGCAATTCAGAATAATATGTACATTTTCTTTATATGATAGGAAAATATACAAAACATATTTGTATGTGAGTTTCTGGCACAAAAGAAGGTTGAGAAGAACATTGCGTTTTTGAAGTATCTCTTAAAAATTGACAAACATTCCCCATTGACTTTAATGCAAAATTAAAATCCAGGAACCATACGTAAGATAAATTGGACATCAAAATGCTTACAGATTCAGAAGCCTATAAAATGGCCATTAGAATCTACCAGGTATTTGATACTCGCGTGTTTTTTTTCAGAATTGCCAATAATCAGCCTGTCAAAGCAAACGCCACCACGACCAGAAGCAAACCACAGCACCGACCTTCCAGGAATTATTTTAGTAAACAAATTTCCCTTTTTGAAGGTCACGTTATGTCGGCGCGGCGTTAAGTTTTAAATGTGTCACTAGCAAACGTAATAATTCGACTTTAGACATTGGACAATATCGCTGCCATAAGCCTCACCCTGTGTGATAATAACAAAGAAATACTAATAACATAGAAGAAACTTACATGAAACAATCCCGGGGAAACAAAACTTACCCCAAGGCCAGCTGGGGGGGACAAGCAGCTAAGTTAGTTCAACACTGCTGCAGTTCGGGAGCCCCTTGGTTCGTCGAGGCGTTTCCGGTTTCCAGTGTTTTGACATTTCAAGGCAACCCTATATAGTATGAGCTGCTAGAGCAGGAGAGGAAGATCATCAGGGCCTTTAAGGAGTTCGTTTACCCCCACTACAGAAAAGGTTTAACACCTTTGGTAGTTAGTATGGACCTTCTACGTCAATGCTCGGTAGGTAGTACTCTCAAATTGTGGTATCACTTTTTCAACCCGGTTTTTCAATAGGGGCCAATTTAAGTTTACACAGGGGTCAAATTTTTAAAATGCTCCAATCATATTGAAATGTATGCCATATTGTCCGTCTAGTCATAAGGATTCCAAAATTGTATAGTTTGTACCACGTACGATCATTGGTTTTGGAGTTATAGGACAAAAATGGTAAAAAAGGTCAATCTCAATTTGTACAGGGGTCAACATTAAAAGTTAATCTGATTATATTTTAAATACTTACAAATTATTGCCTGAGGTAAGAGGACTCCAAAAAGGTATAGTTTTAATTATGTTAAATGGGAGCACGTGTGGCGCAGCGGATAAGCGCAGGACTCATGATCATAAAACCATTGTAAATCGTAAGTTCGAGCCCCGCTGGAGTCAACGTGTTTGTGTCCAAGATACTTAATCTCAATTACCTCGTTTACCCAATCGAAATCTGGGGAGCTGTTATGGGGAATATTACAATCTAAGTGCTGATAGGGATGTGCGCTTGGCCAGCTGCCGCGATGCCGGCCTAGATGAAGCGAAATGATTGTGACGATTTCCTGAAGGCAGCGTAATAATAATAATAGGCAACAGCGCTTTGTATCCTTGGGAAAAGGCGCTTTTCAAATGTCGGGTATTATTATCTTCTTCTTAGAGTGTCTACAAGTCATTCGTAATGGCTTGTAGTGGTGTCAGGATTTATTCAACTGTGTAAGCTGATCCGGGGCCGCGTGTATCTATTATACGGACGCTCCTAACATGGCCCGCGTTTTTTGAGACTGGGGGCGGATTGGGAACAGTCAGGGGTTTACACCCTACTCTTATTCGACACTGACTGCGATGTACATGTACAGTTGTGACTCTCTGTACACGGGACCGACGGCTTAACGTCCCCTCCGAAGGACGGGATGCTTTCATGATTCATTTGCCCAATTCCAAGTGAACCATGGAGGAGAGCGGTATTCTGTATTTAATCAATAGCTCGTATACAGATTAAATCCAGAATTGAGCACCCGAGTAAATCCCAGCAAGTGACCCCATAGGCCGGGAACCCGGGATTTTTGTTTTGGTATATTTGCGCCACAGGCAAGCACCCCAACCACTAGACCACGCTCTCCCACGCACGGGTATTATTATTATTAAATGCTTACTTACGGAGATAAGGGTCAAAGAAGGTCAACACCAATTGGATTATGTTGCCTTATGACCTATTTTTGTCCCATAACATGGTAACTACGCATTGCAGATGGTACAAACTATTCCTTATTTTGACACATTAAACTCCCAAACCAATGGTCATAGATGGTACAAACTATACATTTTTGGAATCCTTATGACTAGACGTTCAATATGGCATACATTTCAACATGATTGGAGCATTTTAAAAATTTGACCCCTGTGTAAACTTTATTTGACCCCTGTTGAAAAAGTGATACCACAATTTGAGAGTACTATAGTAGATTCAACCCATCGTGTCACCGGAGGAAAAGTTTTAGACAGCGTCGATTAGTTAGGAGAGGAGGCAGAAATATGAAATATGGGGCTCGCAAAAGATTATACAGGAGTCAAAATTGAAAAGTGGTCCAATGTTGTTGAATTGCATACCAAAATGTTCGTATGATCACAAGGATTAAAAAATGTGTATTTTGCCCTAGAAATGTTTTCAAAAAACTTCCTCAATCTTAATCCTTCATGAAGGTGATATTTTTAACTGAAAACCTTTACAATCAGGGCAAAACTCATTACTTTGGTTTTTTAGGGACACCTGATAAGTGAAAATCTCTCTTGCAAAACCTTTAACCCTTCTACTACATAGTCCATTAGTACTGTGTACCTCTCTCTTGGTAAATCTACTAGGGTTCAAGCATATTCCTCATCATTTCCATCAAACCTTATCTTCAATTCAATCATCCTCATCATCCTCATCTCTTTCTTCATCATCCTCGTCATCCCCATCATCATTCCTCATCATCACCTCCTCCTCATCAATCCTCATCCTCCCTCCTCTCTCAAATCATCATCACACCAACATCATCCTCCTCCTCCTCCGCCTCCTCATCATCATCATCATCAACATCATCCTCATCCTCATCAATCATCCTCATCATCATCCTCATCCTCCTCCATCATCATATCATCCTCATCAGCCTCATCATCCACAATGTCATCTTCATCATCCAGCATGCATAGTCAGCATCCATCATCAATCATCAGCATCATCATCATCATCGTCATCGTCATCTCCATCACTCATCATCATCATCACCAATCATCGCATCATCATCATCATCATCATATCATCATCAATCCTCATCATCCTCCTTTTCCTCTTCCGCATCCTCTTTCCATCAGTGGTTGCAGCATTCTGTTCCATCTGGCTCTGGCTCCATCTCTTTCAATCTTTGTTCCTTGCTTTTTTTTGTGTTTGCCATACTACTACTATTGTTTTTCGTTTGTTTCCTCCCTTCCACGTGTTTTGTTTATATGTCCCTCTTCTTTGTGAATTCCCATGCTTTACTATGCATACTTTCTTTTGGCTTTGTTTGGATTTCTCTTTTTACATTTGCTTTCTCAATTAACCAAGTTTCACTTCCATAATTGATGGCTGGCAAACACCCTGATTGAAGAGTTTTTTTTTCAAGCAACTTGGTATATTTTTCTTGTTTTTCATTACTGAATATTTATAAAAATGTCTGTGAAAGCTACGCCATCCCCTGTCTTTTATTTTAGTTCTCGAGTCCTGATTTTTTTTGGCCAGATTTCCCTGTCCCAAATAGAGGATCTTGCGTACGGTTGTTTCACGCGTGTTTTCAGTCCGTTGCTCTTTAATCATGCCCATTAAATGTGATGCCTTGCTTTGTGTCAAATATTCATCTTCAATCCTACTTTTTTGCTTCTCTCCTATATCATTTCTTCTAGTACTTTTGCAGTCGCTCATAGATATAACAACCTGGATCAGCAAATCGTAGGTGTTTAGTTTCTTGTTTTCCATTGCCAGTACTTCCTGTCCTTTCCCAGTTTACCTTTCTTAAAGTTACAGGAGGATGATTTTTTTTGAGGTGTGACGAATGTACTCTCAACAGTGCACGAGTCAATTCGTGTTCTATACCACCTACCAAGAATGTTTCGGAGTTTTATTGGACAAACAATAGCAAAATTAAAACCTGGTTTGACACTGGCTGCTATCTACCCAAGTTTTATAAGCTTTAATTTAACGTAGGTTACAAAACCCTTCTTGTCATTTCCATAAAGATTTTAAACCTAAAACTTCGTCTTAATAACTATCCCACATGTAATTGTAAAAGCTTCAATCATCACGTAGTGTACTCTACGTGGCCTGATCCTTTTCTTACTTTAACTCTCCTATTCGTTACTCAACCCTTTTTCTATCCCTGCAAACGTTTTTAACCATAATCCCCATTTCCCAGACAGTCTTTTGGCAGAGATAAAATCAAAGAAATGCGTTTAAGAAGACCATTTGAAACCTGCAATGATTTTATTCTTTGTCTGAAATTTGTCTATCGCAATACAACACCCAGTACTAGAACTCCAAAATTTAATATTAGGATCTGTAGATCCCACTTTCATAAAAGAAAAACTTTTAAAGAATGACCTTTTCAGACACAGGGATCCCTAAGCCACTCGGGTTTTGTGGCCCAAATTATGCTCCAGGACGCATGACCATTCTTATTTATCTGACATAAGGCACTATTCAATTTGTGTTCTACTTCAATCCACAACTCTGATGTATTTATGATCCAATGTCCCAACTCTAAATAAAATAAATCATAAACTAATTTTGTTCTGGAGTGGGGTTCGACCACGACCTGTAGTAACAAGGACGAGCGCCCACAAGACCCACGCCACGCAACTAGCCGGGCAGCAGTCCGTTCTTTTGTAATACTTCAATATAAACATTAACGGGAATATAAGCGCCAACACATAATAATGAATAGCTCCCCTCTCATGAGACGAGTGAAAAATATATGCTCCTTTAGTAGATTTCGGGCCAAAATCTCCAAGAATCGGGCTGCTTAATGCTTCAAATAGAAATGACTCATTCGTTCGTCAATTTTGAGGCAGTGATTTTACTACAGTCTTCGGGTCGCGACACCCGACAAAAAGTTTACTGAAGCATAGTTCACAAATTCAAAGTGGGCAATCAAAGAGTTCTATAATGTAGAGAGGCAATACGTTATGTAATCTTTAGAATTTCACCGTCTCGCATTTTTGCCGACCACAAAGAACACATGAGTACCAACATAGAAAGCAATGGCTGCCTCCGCATCTTCCACATACTGTGGGTGCCGCTTTTCATATCCACTATCGGTAGTGATACAAATTAAGTATGTATTTTAAGAAGGTGGCCCAGTGTAATCATAGTGTAACCTGGATCATTGTGCTCAGATACTCTTACTTCATTTTTTCTCATATGCCATGCTCGCTTAGAGGTGAAAAGATTTATTCATTAAGGCGGTTTATTTAAATCAAGACACTGATTGTCATTTCATTCGTTGGTGCCAGGGGTAGGACAAAATTTAACCAACCCAATAGCACCACAACTCCACAACTTAATTTTGGCGTATTGTTTGTATCGATTTGACATTATTTGTGTATACAGCACCCAACTGATACTTATTCCTTGCAATATTAAAAAAGTCAGCGCCCAGCACGGACGACTGTTTTGAATGCATTTCATTTCATTCAACAACACAATCAACACCACCCCTTGGGGTGCAATGACTGACCTATGTCCTTTGTATAGTCTACTGTAAGTGGCTATTCTATTTATGGCTTTGCACCCAAATAGATTTTCTTTAAAATTGATCCTGTCGCAATCAGCATACATGATTACATTTGTTCCTTATTGATTTATAGAATATACAAAACAATTCTGTATGTGAGATTCGCTGAGCAAAATATAGGTTAGAAGAACATTGCTTTTTGAAGTATCTCTAAAATTGACAAAATTCCCCCATGACTTTACATCAAAATTTAAAAAAATCCAAGGACCATCGTAAATTAATTTACATCAAAATGCTTACCAGATTCAGCAAGGCCGATAAAATGGCCATATAATCTACCATGTATTTGATACTCTCCGCGTTATCTTATTCAGACTTGCCCACTATCGCTGTCAAAAGCAAACGCAATCAGCGACCAAGCAAACACCGCACCGACCGTACCTTCCATGACTGATTATTTAGGAACAATCTTTGCTGTCACGTTATGTCGGGCGGTTAAGTTTATAATTGTCCTTAGCAACGTATAATATCGACTTTAGACATTGGACAATATCTCTGCATAAGCAATCACCCAACACCCTGTTTGATAATACAATAATACTAATAACAAGAAACTTACATGAAACAATCCCGGGGAAACAACAACTTACCCAATGGCCCAGCCTTGATGGGTGGGCAAGCAGATATGTTATTTCAAGCACTTGCTGCATTATTCGGTGAGCCCGTTCGTCGAGAGCTTTCCGGTTCAGTGATTTTAAACATTTCATATGGCCAATCCCTAATATATAGTATGCGCTGTCTAGAGCAAGGAGCAGAATATCATAGGCCTTTAATGGAGTTCGTTTACCCCCACTATTACAGAAAAGGGATTAATTAAACACTTTTGGTGTTATATGTGAACCATTTACGTCAACTCGGTAGGTAGTACTCCACTGTGGTATCCACTTTTCACCGGTTTTTCAATAGGGCCAATTTATTTTTACACAGGGTCAAATTTTTAAAATGTGACAACCTAATCATCAATTCAATCATTGACTTCTTTGTCCATCATACATTATTTTTACAGAAAATTGACCATATTATAGATACAATTAATATGGAATTTAAAAATTCTACAAGCATGAAATTATCTGTACATAACACATAAATTCGACTGGACAAGGACATTGCAAAACGCAGAGCGTCTAACGCAATGCCCTCGGTTAGACAAGAAAGAATCCAATTATGTGTAAAGATAATAACCTGGACCTACATCCCAATAAATGATCAGGAATGTACTACAATTTTAAAACATAACCATAAATTTTGATTAAGTGAGGCAAAGTATAGTAAAGCTGGTAGATTCATATATAATTAAATAAATAGGACTAATATTTGACATATTACATAGAATGAAATAGCTATCAATAGGTATGTAGTCGATAACAAACTCTTTCAGGGGTGAATTAACAGACCAAACACATAAAACAAACATAGACAGGGACAAACAGACCATACAAAATTGGGACAGGGGGGGAAGGGGTGCCGATGCATATTGAGAGAAGAGCCGGCGAATAAGGCATATAATAAAGAACACCCAAAAGGAGACAATTAATAAGCCTGGTAAGAGTTGATGGAACATTTTTGAATGTTTTTTAAGGATAAAGTGTAGGACTATGTTTGATTGGAGACTCATCCGTTCCAAAGTAGTGCACCTTGGGTTTTAATGTATTCTCAGCTAATTTAGTAGAGGTGTGGTAGGATTGATGTGAAACCGAAAGCTTGGCGATTCGTTCTGTGTGGATCTGAAAAAACCCACAAAAACAACAAAACCAAAACAAACACCCACCACAAAACAAACAACCCCCCAAACAAAAACAAACCACACCACACAACACCAAAAAGCACCCCCCACACACACCAAAAACACCCACCAACACCCACACCACAAACCCCACCCCCCCTCCCCCCCCACCCCCCCCAACCCCCCCCCCCCCCCCCCCCCCATCCCCCCCCACCCCCCCCCCGCCCCCATAACCCCCCCCCAAAAAAAATACCCCCCCCCCACCCCCCCTCCCCGCACTCTCCCACCTCCCCCCCCCCCTCCCCACCCCCCCCACCCGGCCCCCCAGCACCCCCCCCCCCCCGCCACAGCCCCCCCTCCCAGACGCCGTGCCGCGACCCCCCCGCCCCGCCCCCCCCCCCGCCCCCCCCCGAAAAAAAATAACCCCCCCAACCCCCCCCCACCCCCCCCCCTCCGCCCCCCCTCCCCGCCCCCCCCCCCCCGCACCCCCCGCCCCCCCCCCCCCGCAACACTGATCGTTTTCTTTAAAAAAAGTTGGATCAAGTAAACCTGGAGTGTAAGTAATTATTGGTGATATTTTTACATAAAAACAACCCATTTGGAAAGATAGATATCGTAAAGTTTAACATATTCTGGAGTGACACATGGTCTGTGTGATCCATCCATAAGGAATTGGTACAGGTATTACGATTGCTCCTTTTTTGTAACAGGACGAGAGAGTTTAGATGATGAAATTATTTTTGTCTGCCTCACACAATTGCACAGTAACTTAGATAGGGTAGAATGAAGTTGTTTTATAGGGTGCAATATGGAATTGAGGGGGAGGAATCATGACGGACTTTGGTGCTGATGGTATACCAGATACAATATGGTTATATACAGATTGTGGGGTGGAGAAATGTGTGGCGTGGTGGTGAGAATGCCAAGAACTTGTGTGTTGTCAGATAATGTTACGGCCAGAAATTTAGTAGTGGTTTCTTCATTATAATTATTGTCAATTTGCTAATTTTAGATTAATTACTGGTCTTGTACTGTTTTATTTTTGAAGAGCAGAACATATTTGTTTTTGGCAATATTTGGGACCGTTTAATTTAATTTTGAACCATGGGGATAATAGTAATTCATTCTTGACCATGGATTCAGTGTCCGCAGGGCTTCGTGTGTGAAAGAAGATTATGTCCTCTCAAATAATATATAATGAGGAAGCGGAGCAAAAAGAGGAAACATGATGTAAGAAGAAGAAGAAAGGTCCCAAGATGGAGCCTTGCGGTACCCACAGATGATTTGTAGGGCGGGGAGATATTTTGCCATCTATGTACAAAAAAAAATTAATTGTTTCTGTAAGAAAGGTAGTTAGATATCCATCGATTGGCAAGACCCTTTATGCCATAATGGCTTAATTTATTGATAAGAATGGTATGCTAATGTGTCCGAAAGCCTTGCTTAAAATCAAGAAGATTCAACGAGTAAAGCTTGTGTTATCCAAATCCCCAGACACTTTTGGTGTAGAATTATAATAAGCCATGTCCTTGTTCATTTTAGGCGGAATCCCACTGGTTGGACAAAGAAAATTATGCTTGGGAGAAACTCAGATTCATATACATGACTTTCCAAGACCTTTGAAATTGTAGGTAGTATAGAAATAGTGCCTATAATTGTAAACAAATGAATCGCCAGCTTGAAATGGAATTTATGACCTTTGCAAATTTGTGAAGTTGTGAAGGACTAACACAGTTAGTAGAGAACGGTTGAAAACATGGACAAGTAATTGAATTTATTTGCAGGGAGCTGACTGTTTTAATAGAATTTAAACCCGATTCCATCGTGGCGGTGGTGGAGCCTTGTTTTCAATTTCATTCCAAGTTTTATCAATCTTCATCTGATGAAGTTGCGAGAGAACTATATTAACGTAATGTTTTTTGACTTGAGAGGTGGTGTAATGTGGGACAGGAGGAGGTCTTTTTCAGCAAGAAGAAGAAAACCAATATCGTAAAGAAATCATTGAAATGGAAAGCAATAGCCGCAGGTCTGTACCCGTTGGCCATCTTTATGCGAGAAAAACTCAGGAGTTTTGTGTGTTGATTTTTTATTTTCTTCCCATAATGGTATGAGAGTGCCCCTCATTTTTTCATATGTGTTTATGAGATTTCTACATTTCAGAGGTAGATGTATGTTTTTTTGGAGAATCGAAGCAATTGGTTAAGCTGATTTCCTATATTAACATAAAGCGAATTCTATTGTCTTCTGTTGGTTGTTTACAATGTTTTCTGATATACTTTATCTTTATTTTGTATATTTGATAAGACCTTTTGTGATCATTGGCTTAATAGGATATTCGTTTAATATTCTATCTAGTAATTGGTGCAGTGTATGTTTCATGAGATTGGTGAATTTTATCAATAAATTTTATTGTAACTTGAGTCCGGGTCGTCAATCTTGCTGTACAAAATCCCAGTTGACAATGGAGGAGTGCATTTTTAGGACCCTAAAAATTTTTTCTGGTTTTATTGTGCCTGCGTTCATGATGAGGATGCAGATTTTGTTTGAGTATGGGGGAAGTATTAAAGGTGAACGAAAATATTTGGAAGTGATCAGATAAGGCGGTAATGATGACTCCAGATTTGATCGTCTGTAAGATGTCCATTGGTAAAGATTTGTCCAATCAATCATTTTTGCTTGTAGGCCTATTCATACATGACAATAATTGTTTGAGTAATCAGATTGATAAAATTTGTTGACTTTAGGCCTACTATCACATTTCAGAGGTCGAGATTGAAATCCCCCCTGCTATAAAACATTGCTTTTTCTCTTTTGTTATCGAGGTTAAAGCTTTGTAAAGTTGCGAGATAAAAATCATCAAAAAATGCATATTCAGGCGTTGTAAATACTACCTACAATGTTTTTTTTACGGATGAGTTATTTCAATAAAAAAGAGTCTGAGTCACAATCGACGCAATCTAATTTGAGATCATTTCTAAGGACATAATGGAAATCTGAATTCATATAAATAATGAGCACTCTCCGCCTATTCCTTTCAGATCGACGCCAATTTTTCCGCGTTATAAACCAGGAAGGTCGACAGATTGGCATCGTAACTGGTCATTAAACAAAGACTCAGTAAGCCATAAATATCAAACGATGCTTGAGCGTAATAAAAATAATCGGTTCTTGATTTACCATTCTATTTAGAGACTCCGCGGCTATATTGTGATGTATTAAGGACAAGCCGGATTTGTCGAAACTGTGGCGAATTTAAACTAGCATGTCAAAATAGAACACAATCATAGGACCAGTTCATGGTCGAAACATTACACGCGGTTATCACGGGCCGAGGAATAAGAATTTAAAGTGCCTGTCGAAAAACGGGGGGTGAAAAACGAGATCGGAGGACTTTGACGATCCAGACTACATACAGAACTAGACAAAGTCAAATATACACAAAATTAACAGTGAATAATTGTTTAACACTATTACAAAGGAATAGAGCTGAAGGGGGACACAACGCAGGCCTAGTGGCCGGGCCCTATGGGATAGACCTAATAGGTCTATGAGTAGTGAATACAATACACGACGCAAATATAGAACATGGAAACTGGAGAGGTATTGGGGAAAGACATCAATGATTATTATAATGGGAGTAGGAAAATAATTGAATATAACTATCTTATGATAATAATAATACATGGAATATGTAGAGAACATATATTTTAAGGAACTGGGTGTGTAATTATATAGATGGTGTATCACGACCTCTTTCTAACATGTTGTTACCACAAGGTGGCAGCCCGACACGCCGACGCACCAACGAATTCGACTGCCCCACGCAAGGGAGGATGTGTCTGAAACCGAAAAATGCCGGATTCCGAAAGTGCGTCAGCTCACAAGGTTTCCACCCGACGGTACGTTGTACTGAAAATAACAATAGGTAAAGAACTTAAATTTATTTCATAAATGTGTTGTAATATGTTGACCATTAATAATTACATTAGATTGACATATAATACCATATACGAGATATACACGTATACATAATGCACAAAAGTAATTATTAAATAAAACATTCAAAACGAAATTATAACAATGGATCACATGTCATGATAATAAACTATACCATGTACTAACTTATATACTCCCACGTAGCATGTGGAGTAAATCCAAAGGATACACAGTAATCTCATAGGCCTAGTATTGGTCCAAAAAATAATACCCAACAAAAAGATTTATTTTCATGGTATATATAAATATAGATTAGAGTAAGTATGGCATGTCATGTAATATAATACATCGTAAAAGTTAAGCATATAGGGAAATATAGGGGGTTGGCCCCTTGTAAACAAAGAGGAGTCGTAAGGTAAGTTGGCAACCGTGTTGAGGGATGTTTACAAGAGGTCAACCACCATTTGCCTAAACCCGCTTCGGTGGTGATGCATTATATTTACCACATTAAACATGTAATAGAAACAGTCATAATATATGTACATAATAGAATAGGTACACCGCAATAATCCAAATGGTTACAAAAGGTTCAAATGCAATATTTCGACTATCTCATTTACTGGCATACATTATCCTCCACGTAGCAGTTTGTAAGTTTTCCCAGATTGTATAGACATGCTTAATATATGTGACAAATTTTCGAAATTTTATGACATCGTGGCATTAAATATATGATGGGAATTGTGACATATCATGTGATAGCTTGAATTTAAGCATATATGAAATATGGGGAGGGGGTTTTTTGGCCACTTGTAAACAACAGAGGAGACGTAGGTATGTGCAGCAACCCTGTTAGGGATGTTTAAAAGAGGTCAACACCATGTCCACATTACCACAAACGCTTCGGTGGTAAGTGCAATTTTTTTTGTACACAGGTAACATGTCAATAGAACCAGTCATAAATATTTGTAGACCTACTATATAGGTACACACTTCAATATCGAAATTGTAACAGAGTCAATGCATGAATACAGACTGCACCATTTTATCTGGTAGAACAGATACTCCCCGTACAATGGTGTAAGTTTCTCGCAATTTGTAAGACATGCTAATGTATTAAAGTTACAAATATAACCAATATTTAATTGTTACCTCAGTGGCTATTATATTTAATGCTGGGACTTTGGTGGCATATCATGTGATAACATATGAATTTATAACATAGGGAATATGGGGAGGGGCTTGGCCCCCGTAAACAAACAAGGTAAGTGCACCATGTATAGAGATGTTTTTACAGGGTCATCACCATTCCCCATTAACCCCATTATACCTACGGTCATTTATTGTACCTCAATTAACAGATAATAGAAACAGTCATTGTTTGTAGAACATAATATAATAAGTACACAAGCAATATCGAAATTGTATAAGAAAAGTCAAATGCATGAATACAGACTACATCATTTTAACTGGTATAACATATACTCCCGTATGTTTTTCCCATAGACATGCCTAATGTATGGTGACCGACATCAGTGCATTATATTAATGCTGAATTTGTGAATCATGTGATACATTGATTTAAAACATATATGGAATATGGGGAGGGGGATGGCCCCTTGTCACAAAAGAATGAATCGTAACAAGGTGATACAATAAACATTATGAGAGATGTTTACAAGGTTCAATCACATTTCCCACATTACCACAACGCTAATACGGTGGTAAGTGCTTTTATTGTATCATCAGGGAACATAATATAAACAGACAAATTTTTCATAAGTATATATAAAGATCACCTTATCTGCTAATTGAATTGTTGCATATTGTCCGTCTAAGTCATAAGGATTCCCAAATGTCTAGTTTGTTACCACGTACGACCATTGTGTTGCTTTGGAGTTGATAGACAAAAATGTACAAAAAGGTAATTTCTCAATTGTACAGGGTCAACTTAAAATTATCTGATTATATTTAAATACTTCAAATTATTGCCTGAGGTAAGAGGACGCCTAAAAGGTTAAGTTTTAATAATGTTAAATGGAGCACGTGTGTCGCCGCGGAATAATCGCAGGACTCATGCTCATAAAACCAGTGTAAATCGTATTCGAGCCCAGCTGGATTCCACCGTGTTTGTGTCCCGGGCAAGATACTAATCTCAATTACCTCGTTTACCAATCGAAATCTTTGGGGAGCTGGTTTTATGTGGGAATATTACAATCTAATGCTGTAGGGATTTTGCACTCTTGTCCAGCTGCTCGGCCTGTATGAATGAAATGATTTGACGATTCCGAAGGCAGCGTAATAAAATAATAGGCAACAGCTAGCGCTTTGTGTATCCCTTGGGAAAAGGCGCTTTTACAATGTCGGTTATTATTAATTATTAAATGCTTACTTTACGGAGATAAGGGTACAAAGAAGGTCACCCAATGGATTATGTGCCTTATGACCTATTTTTGTCCCATAACATGGTACCTATGCATGGCTTGAGGACATAACTATTCCTTTATTTGACACAATAAACTCCAAAGCCGGGTCATGGATTGTACAAACTATACATTTTTGGAATACTTATTACTAGACGTTCAATAGGCATACATTTCAACCAGATTGGAGCATTTTAAAAATTTGACCCCTGTGTAAACTTAAATTTGACCCCTGTTGAAAAAGTATACCAACATTTGAGAGTAACTACACTGTTACAAAATGTCCGTTAATTTAGGCAAAAATTCTTCCTGGCAAGCCATTATTTCCAGACATTTTTAGGGGGTACAATTTACAGAAATTTTCTGTCAATTAACGGAACTTTGACAGTAATTTTACGAAATTTGTCTCATAGTACGGAAAAAATTGTATTTTTTTTAAACAGAATTTTCACAATTGTAAAATTACGGAACCAAAAAAAAAAAAGGCCGGAATATTGCTGCAGAATTTTTGAAATAGTCCGTAAATTAACTTTTTTTTTATGTTTTTTTGTTTTTTCTTTTTATTGTTTTCTAAAACATAAATTTACGTAAAATCGTTTTCTTAATTTACGGGAAATTTTGTAACCGTGTAGTATATTCAACCCATCGTGTCACCGAGGACAAGTTTTAGACAGCGTCAGATTAGTTGGAGAGGAGTCAGAAAATCTGAAAATATGGAGCTCGCAAAAGATTATACCAGGAGTCAAAATGAAAAGTTGTCCAATGTTTTTTGAATTTGCATACAAAATGTTCGTATGACTCACAAGGTTAATAAAATTTGTGGTGTTTGTTCTACCATCTGACTTACCCTTATGGAGTTATATAAGCTGAAAACCGTTATTGTAGGTCACAGGTTAAATTTAGCTTTCTACACGGGGTCAAATACTAAAAACTGCTTCAATTTCATGGGAAGGGTCTCATATTGTTTGTAATGTTATTACATTAAAATACAAGGAATCAGTTAGGCCGCATCTGCATGTGAAATTAACAAGTTTACCACCTCATTAGACTACTACCCCTATACCCTATAGGGGCTGGGTTAATTTTGGGTGTAACTTCTTACGCGTGTTTTCAACACTGTGGTCTCAAATATATCCCAGCCAGAGATGGGACAAACGGTCTGGCTGCCTTTTTTTTGTTTTTCACGAATTCTCCACAGGTCCTTGTTTGTGCATTGTTGCCATTCCAGCAGTGGGCAGACACCAAAGAGGTTTCCATTGCCTGTTGTGCTGTTCCACAATCACAGGTAGTACCTGAATCTCGCGTCCAGATAGCCCCACTCTGCAAGGAACCTTAATATCGGCCAGTTTCTGGTTCTCATCTATTGAGGCATCGTCCATCGCCCATGAGGAGTCAGATTCAGGTGGGAGATGCTCACCCGGTTCAATACCGATAGATGTGCTTGGTTGATGGCAAGTCTTTTCCTTCCACAAGGCTACTCTCTTACCCTCCTTAGAGACTCGTTGTCAAGAGGTTGGACTTTGCTTGAAACTCTCTCCTGGATGAAGGCAGGTTGGCACAGGTATTTGTCCAGTCATAGGGTGCGTCACATTGGATACTTGGCAGTCTAATGCTCTTGCATGCGCGTATCATCTACTACGGATGTCTGGTGGAGCATTCCTTCTAGATGTACAAGTTTTCCCGTTGGTGTTGGACGGAGGCATCCAATGTTTAACCGTCAAGGCAATTTTTAACGCTGATCATAGCTTTTGCGGGGCTGTATCTTCACCATACAGGGCAGGCATACTCTGCACATGAGTTAGCAAGGGCAATTGCCGTCGATCTTAAGGGTATGTGGGCGACGCAACCACCATCGTGTTCCAGTGTGTTTGTGCAATTTTTTTTTTGCTATGAACATACTTTAACTCTTCGGCCTGTAATCTCGATGTGGGTCTTATAAGAGAGAGTGCGGTCTGCTCCCGGGGAGTTCCAGACCAGGGTGACCTCTTTTAGCTGACTTTTTTGTTTCAACGGTGCGGCATGAAAGCACACAACCTGTGTCTTAGATGGATTGCACGTAGGTTGTTTTTCCTCATATAAGGAGTGAGTTTTCGATCCAAAGCTTTTGAGAGTCTCTCTTCAACAACTGTGTAACGGTCGCATCTTGTGCGCTAATTCCAAGATCGTCTGCCATAAATAAAACGACAATTTCCCTGCACTCCTAGGTTTGGATTGTTGTATATAATTTTGAACAGAAGGTGCAAGAGCACACTCCCCTGTGTAGACCATTCTTGAGCCTACGCCATAGTCTTCGGCTCCTAGCTTGAACAAGAAAATCCACATTCATGACGCTATAGTCAAGGCAGACCTTAGAAAAGTCCTGCGCTGAGGTCCTAAAGTCCTGATAAGTGCCAGTCATACATTTTCGTTTGTCATAGTATGAGGTAGCACTTGTATAAATGCCTCTTTGCCCCCCCCAGGTGATACCAAGAAGGCGTAACTTCAGATGGTCTGGCTCACCCACTATAAACGATGATGTTTTGACCTGGTGCCCAGCCTCCTCCTCTAGTCCTAGGACCGCGCATACGGGGTTGCAGATGAAATGTCTAAAATCACTGAACCGGAAAAATTAGTACAATAATTTTAAATTAATAGAAAAAGACCAGTCAAACCTGGGTGTTTTTTTCAAACGTTTACAACTGATAGTTTTAAACCATTTACATATTTTGGGGTTGTCCCTTGGTTGACATAAATCATTAGCTGCTATTATATATCTGCCATATAAAGTGATATATATAAACATTTTTCTATTTGGTTGGATACAAATTGTATTTGAAGGAAAGTATGCACTGTGTATTACGTTTCTCTTATAAAGCATATAATAGTTCCATTTTTTGTAATGAATTTAAATACCTCAATCTCAAAATTACTGTTGACATTCCGATTGCCCTGTCCTAATTGTCAAATTGCTATTAATACAAACATTGTACGTTTACGTTCTTACTCCTTATACATAGGCCTTCCTCTCAGGTGTTTCCTAGAGATGGCTGCTGCATGATATTTCCCTCCAGGTTTGTCGGTCTTGAGCCATCTGCCCGCTTCTTGTTGTTGAGTTGACCTGTCCTCCTGGCACTACAGTCAGCTGATGTATTGTGTACAATCCCCAACGCAGGGGTGACGGCGTGAGTCTGTATACCATCTACCGAACCTTCCAGTGTTATCTTAAAGGGGGGTATCCTGGAATTAGGCATCCTTTGATATGCCTGCAGAGTAGGATAGCCTCTTCTTCTTTCGTATATGATCTCCACTATATCCAAAGTGATACCCCTGCTCTGATTTAATGATCTCATTCCTGATTCTATCCGTGCTAGGACAAAACCTAATATCCTTCGGAGGCAGGACATCCCAAAGACCCTCATGCGAGTGGTGGCGTTTTCTTGAGACCCTGTTACAGCTTCCATTTTTTGTGTTCAGGGCGGATATCGGTAGCTCTCCAGATTTTTAGGAGTTTTTGCATGACTCGCATCGCGGCCATTCTCGGTTTTTAATGGCTCCTCAATAATGTTGGGGTGTTCACGTTTATCATGCGATATGATAACTCTACATCATGGGGCATTATGCAACTCTTCCTATTTCTTTCTTTGTTTCGTTTTTACATTGTTTTAAAATACAGCATATGCTTAAGCTTTGTCTTTTCCAGATGCATGCCCCTAAATTCGCAGACTTCTGGTTTTTTTTTTTCTCATTGAGATAAAAGCAAAACAAGCACTTTGCGAATAGAAAGAAGTTGTTAAATACCAAGTCAAAATTGATAGCGAAATATAACTATTATGATTATAGAGGCTTCCTTTTTTCCTTATCTGCGATGCCTTTCAAGTTAATAAAATTATAGTATATTTTGAGGGCCTATCCAAGCGTCCGTGAACTTCCAAAACTTTTTGGACCCAGTTCCCACGGTTTCGGGAGAGGGCATTTTGTATCCACCAATCAATAATCTCAAGAGGGCCAAACTGGATTATTTTACGTTTACCGTCTGGGCTTGTATCATGCACGCAGTGCTAATAAAGTTTAACAGTTTATTTGGGTCTTTGTATCCTATAATTGTATTAGTTTATTTTAAAATTGTTGCATGCAATATTTTGGCTGCCTTAAGATTGTGGTTTTTAAATAACAACTTTACCCCTCGTTTAATTCTTGTTTATTATGTTATTATATATTAATCTACATTCAATTAGTATTAGCACTTATTACAAATAATTTATATGAATAGATTAAGTGTATAATAACCTGTTTGGAGCAACACACTAAAACAAAAAATACTAGAAATTAGGAGATTATAATTTATAATAAAATACTAATATTGAAAATAATGAAAAAAATAAACCGAATCAGTGAAATTAAATAATAATTATAATAAAATAATAATAATAATAAATTATAGTTATTTTAATACTACTAAGAATAATTTATAATAAATACAAATAGAACAGTGTATAATAAAAATAACTGTTTTTTGGAAGCGAACTATCAATAAAACCATAAAAATATTAATATTTCAATAAATACTAATAGTAAAAAAATTGAATAAAAATATACAGATAAGTATACATAACCGTTTTGGAATCCACTACAAAAAGCAATATATATAAAAAATGACAAATTGCCATAATAACATAATAATAATTGATATATAACTATAACTTTTTGTGGAAGCCAACTTCAAGCAATAATAATAATATTGTGTAAAGTGGTCACCATTAAGGGTGAGGTCATAATTAAATAAAAAAATAAAATACATTAAAAAAAAAGAGACAAGCAGCGATTTGCTGATCCGAAATATCGATAAAATCCATCAATACTTCACTTTTTTACACTATTTGGTTATTTTTCCTATGAAGTGTACAATACTTATCTTTGATTTACAAGTTAACAAAATAATTTCCACATTTTCTGATTCTCTCGATTCGATGCTTGATCAAATAACAACTTACGTGTAATCTCACTGGCGCCGTTCGCTCGCGTGTCTAGAATCTTCTGGTATATTTCACACACAACTTGTTCATCTGTCACGATGTTTCCTTTACCCAACTGATTCAATAGCAGCCATTGGTGGACAAGATAGGACGCATTCAGTACTAAATACATTCACCTGTCAAATGATCCCTGTGCAATCGGTAAACGTGGATCGATTGACAGCTTAATGTATTGTAGTCCTGGAATGTATGCATCTTGCCCCAACATGCTGTGGTGGCTGAGTCATATGAATACGGGCTATAAGGGCGATGTGTCGCACGGCGTTTCGAGTCAGAAGCGGTAATTTGTTCCACTGCTCTATACATTTCTTTAATCGCTGCCATACTGAAATGGTGTTTTTCCTAGAACTTAACCCTTCATGTGAGTGAGTGACAGTGACCCATATCAGCTCTTCGAGGTTCAAGCCACAGTCCGGTAGGGAGCGAACCTACTAATGGCTTATATATTCATGGCCGTATTTTTCGCCAGAATGTCCAATTTCATGACATTGAGGAGTCCTTTTTTTCATGCAGGTGAACAACATAATATTTTGAAGCAACCACATGCTACAAGGTAAAAAATCCTGGGTCAAATCGTCTTTTATCTGAGCTTGGAAACAATTCGGACCGTGCACTTCATCTTGCTCTTCACAATGCGGTGGGGCCGTTTATTTGTTCTTTTATTCATTTTTCACTTGATTTTATCATTTCAGTTTTTCCCATAGGCGCCCTGTTGCAGCTAACAAATGGACAATGATAAAAGCGATAGGCCAGTGCAAATGCTGTACAATACACTGTATAAAATTCTTATAAATGGAAAAGGACACTACGAAGCCAAATCGATCGTCTGTTCAATTACTTAGATGTCCGCAGTTTGTATGAGTATTATTTCAAAAAATACGCGTTTTCAAAAGATATCATGAAAGAAAAGTTGTTTTCTTCATTGGACCCAATGATTCACCTTGAAAACTTGAAACGTGAAAACTTATTTCGGTCTTTGGATTTTTAGTTCAATTTACGCTGATTTTTATTGGCAAACGACAACAAAGGGTCAGTTGAATATTGACTGTTAGGCTATGGGCATGCCCTTCTCTACGGGTCGATTCGTAATCCATATCTCGGGAGAGAGCAAAACCAAGCGTAAATTCAAAATAAATTATAAAATCTATAAATATCTGTTGCCCCAAATAAAACTTGACATTTCTGGAAAATGAATATAAAATGCCACTTCAATTTATTTTCCCCAATATCAGCGACCAATATGTACACGTAAACTCCAGCGAACAATGGAGCTAAAGATATCAATTACCGGCCAAGTATGTGGAATAGAAAAACCATTCAGATTCCTTTTCATATGGAGTGCAGGACCATTGATATATTGTCTCCGATTTAGACGATTTTTTTTTAATGACGTAACACAAATACTTCTCCTCATTCACAGATTAAATAAATATTGATTTATCTAGTGCGTGTTCAATTAACTTGGTCCATGTTTTTCATTACATTTATTGAAAAGAAGAGGACACACAAACATCATGCCACAACGTGCTGGGCAAGATTTGACCTAAAAACTTTGTGAAGAATTAAAATCCGAACTTTGCTTAGTATTCAAATTTACCGCGCTTTAAGACAAAAATCTAGTCTCTCTTTCTTGGTCAAGCCTATTCCCTAATGTAAACTGGTTAGTTATTGATTACGGTCCCTGGTTATTTTGAAAGAGGACCGGGTATTTTGTTACTCAACCCGAATCGTGGAGGTGATAAAACAGGGACTCTAACAATGCTCCGCATAACGGCCCATTAGTTAATGGTTTGCTGAAGTCTATAATATCCATGGTCACGAGATTGGAAAGAGAATTTGAACATTTACCATTTTAAGAAATTGTTGCAAGTTTTATTGGGCGGCAACCGAACGGTTATGTCATCGGTTAATAATTATCAATAATTTTATACCGGGTTTTGTCTTCTCCCTTGAAGGGGACTAAGGAAATTTGTTATGCAGCTTGTATTTGGTCTACGCCATAGTCGCTTTGACTCTGAAATTTTGTGGCAGACTTCAGTTTACGACTGGGTGCTTCGAAGCATGTTACGGATTCTGATTCGGGAACTTGCTTGATTTCTAGGGTGTTGACGCGTGCATTAATGCATGGGCACATAAATGAATAGTTTAATCTATACTTTTGATTGAGGTTCCGGATGTGTGGCCAATTGGTAAGAACAAGGTCACATAGCTCTCCTGTAAATGCCGTCCATCCATGTCTAATCAAGTCAATGCTGTGTGGAACCTTGGATATCTAAGTTTGTATTGCCAAAAGTTCGGTGCAAATAACACGGTTCGGATTGATCTTCTTGAACAAGTGGTTATTCGTTTATACCAGTCAAATGTGGCGGACAATAGGCCTATTAATCGTGAATCAATTTCCTCCGACTACAACTTTTTCTACCTACTAAGTGCAGTCAATGTAAACTTCCACAAAACGTAATTTACTAATGGATACCAAACCTTTATTCGCTGATTTTCAAAACGAGGGTGAAATACTCAGATTTCAATAGATTGAGGTTGAATGCCCCATTCCTTTGTCATGTAAAAAAAACCGTCTTAGGTCCAAATAGACCCAACAACTTTCCTTTCGTGATTTATTTCCAAAAACTTATTTTTTTAAATAATAATAAAAAATACCGGACATCTAAGTTATTTCTTTAACAGACAGTAGTAGGGAAAGGCGATACACTTAGGAGGACCAGACCAAAGCAAAGGAACTATGTCATGATCTGAATATTTGGAAAATTGGTATGGATGGAAGGCTTAAGTAACGTAGATTACATATAAATCAAAATAATTTGAAAATTGTCACATTTGTTGAGTATGTGGCCCTTTTAATTTCCAGCAATAGCTTACTCGAAAACGATTTCGACAAATCCAATCGCATGCAAATGGTGACGTCAAAGTGAAGACATCCATAATTACGTCGTTGTGACCATATCTCGCAGTGGCCAATTAATAATAATAAAACAACGAATGTCATTCTGTACCCTTTTTTTTATAATGTTATTATTACTTTCATTTATCCATCAATATTACAGTGTAAGCAATAACAATTCGAGTCAACACGATCTTTTGGTCATCACTTTGACGTCAACGAGGAGATCAAAATTGGCGCGGTTTGAGCAATGGAGCCGTGGCGAAAAATCCGCCCGTTTTTCTTCGTATGTCCAACAAAGCAAAAATTAAAATGGCCGTCTTTTGTTAATTTTACATCAAATTGTATTATTTTTTCGGTATTCGTGATGTATGACACATATTTATGAATGTAAGTCAACTGAGCTTGACAAAAATCGTGGACATATTTTCCTTTAACAACATTCAAGGATATGAAACTGTCCCCGATATATAACCGTGTGCTGAGATCTTTAGAACACATCTGAATCCAGAAACACCAGATCTCAGCACCTCAATTACGCGGGTAAACAAAAAATTTTCTTGGTGAGTTGTAATGAAGTTTAATCTCTTGGGCCCGTATTCTCAAACGTTGTTAAGCTGATCACTGGTTAATCGCAATTTAAACGCACGCTAAAAATAAACGCATTGCATTATAACTAAGGAAGGCATTGTCTGAGATAAAATATGTCACGCAACACGTAGATCTGGCGAAGATAAGGGCACCAGTTCTGTGGATGATATTTACGGCGTTGAAATACAGTGGTTAGCTAGCGCTAAACGACTTGTTAAATATTGAAACCGCGGTTTTTTAAACAGTTGCGTTTAGCTAACCACAGTTTAGGCCTAACCACCGTTTATTTTAAACAGCGTTTGAGAATACGGCCCTTGAAGTTTAAACTCTTGGGCCGTGTACTGTCAATTTTATGGTCATTGTCAAGGGTCACTTGGGGGCGTCTGGACAAAAAACGTCGGATCGTGTTTCTCTTCCCAGTCATATCAGACAGTAAAATTTATGCGGACAGAGCAGCCAGCATCGCTGACCAGTGGCATCAACTTTGCAGTGGCTGTTCGTAGGTCGGGGGGTGTTATCCGTGACCACTTCAGGCTTCAAGTTAATACCAATTAGTAGTCATGAACTTCTGCGTAACAGAACCCTAGTACCACTTAAGAGCCAATAATTCCAAATTGTGTATGGATAATTCTATCATGTGGCTTAGTTCACGACTGCATATGCGATGACCTTTTCTGGTCACCCCTGCAGTTTGTTTAATGCTGCCCCAAGCCCATCTTCCACTGGAATATGTGTGAAAAAAGTGGCTTGGAAAAGTCTGCATATGCAAGCAGGGGCTCCATCAGCTTGGCCTTTATGGTCTGACACTGACTCGTCCATATCAAGGGGGAGGAGGCTGTGAGGAGTTGGCTCTTCTTCTTACACTTACCTTTTTTAGGGCACCCTCCTGTCAGAGCATTCAATGGCTTTGCGATTTGGGAATAACCCTCCACAAAACCTCAAGGGAAAAACATACTGACGTTTTTGGATGGGCCCAAGTGCGGAGGGCCTCGTCTTCTCCCGATTTTGAAAACACCTTCAGCTGAACCAAACATGTCCTAGATTATGCACACAATCCCTGAATAACAACATTTTGATGGTTTGAGCTTCGGACCATGGCTTGAGTCGCTCAAGCCTGGACAGATGCTCCAGAAGCTTTCTTTTTTTTTTTCCAACAAAAAAGGTGCTTATACAGCGTGAGTCAAAAAAAAAAAGGAACACTTACTTGATAAGTGGTGAGATTCCATGTGACACTATTTTTCATGAACGGTTGGAAACATATGAATAGAATACATCTCCTGCATCTTTTGATACTAAATTTATGGGGTTATGGTGCATTGATGACTGCACAAGGGGACAATACTGAAGCACTGTCACTTGTGATGCGCCAATTAAGCCATAGGTAGCAAAAAGAGATGAACATCACATGATCGAACCGTGAGTTCGTTGTTACACAGGCCATAAATGGGTCAATGTTATGCTTCAAAGAGCCCATGACAAAAAGTTGGCGCAAGTCCCAATTTTTCCATTTTCTTAATTACTTAGTGTGGGAAATCCAGGCACCTACACCATAAATTTGGTATTCAAAAGATGCATTGAAGATGTCCTCTAATCCAAATGTTACAACCATTCATAAAAATATTAGTCACATGGTATATCAAGCGATCAAGGAAGTGTATACTTTTTTTTTACGCACGCGGTATTTACCAATGATTTCAATAAGTACAGAAGGCACTTTTCCGTTGACGTCGCCCATGCAATGCTCCATTAACCTGGACCCATGCTAGGCAAAATTCATGGGCCTCACACACAAGGGACTGTAGGGATTAAAGATTGGCAATTACTGACCTCCCCGTCGGCAAACGTGTGGGCAAACGTGCTGATATCGGGTTGCAGTTCATTGAAAATGGCCTCGAGGTGACAACTAGGCTAGAAAATAGGGCAGTTGCAATCAGATTGGTCGCGCTAGCTTTGCGTAATGGTTCAACTTGAGGCCTAAAACAATGGAATCGCAGAAGCGAATCTTGGCTAGAAGTAGCCAAAGTCCGGGGAACGTGTTAAACTTAAAAAGGTTGTGGGGCATTGTTAAACCAAAAGAATCCGGTTGCATTCATAACCCCAGGGGAGGTGAAGGACAACTTGTTGTTTGTCTTTTCTCAGTGGCCAGAGGGGGGACAGGGAGGAAGTTCACCTCCTTGTGGGGGAATCTTTCCCCCCCCCTTCCCCCACCCTCCCAAAAAAATAGGGAATTCTGCACACTCGCACCATTTCTAACAAATTGATATATGCTTTCCTCCTGGAATATATGTTGCCCACCTGCCACCTAAAAAAGATATGATGCCACGCTTGTGCTGTATCCTCCAATCGCCAGGATCACACTCTGTAGATCAAAGGATGAAAACCGTGCTTAATTGAAACGCATTTGTCTCTTCAATACGAGGAAACGGTAGGCATCTTAGCCATCCCCCCGATTCAGTTTATGGAAGTCAAATCAGACAGGTACACATCTTTACCACACAAAAAACGCCACTGAGGCAAAGGGACTGTGTGATCCGCGATGGCGCCTCTCTGAAATCTCTTGAAGATGAAGAACCTTGTATTGGGGAGGGCGGTATTAGTCGATGCCTTGTGTAAAGGTCCATGGGCCGATCTATGATGGCTTTTTGAACATTGGACCAACCTAGTTTAATATATTTTCATGTGAATGAACATGAAAACCAACAGGGACCTTTTTGTTAAACATTGGCCTTCCAAAATTCAGCCTTAGACCAAAAAACTCAAAAGTGATGGATTATAGGTTAATAACTGCGATTCACTCTGCGAGAAAATCTGGGACAAATCATGCAAGTGTGCTGAAGATTTTGAGCGTCTTAATCACGAGGCTCCGCAGGAGCAAAGTGCATTGGAAAAGCATCAAAATGCAGAGCAAGATGCATTGATTTGTCCCATTTTTCGAAGCAAAAAGTACATGCGCAGTTATTAACCTTTTCATACACGACAGAAAAAAGGGAATGGGACTATAATCGTAATTAAGGTGGGTCCCAATGTGTGTCAAGAGTAACTAAATAGGTCTAAAGATCTTATGTCCCATATGTTGTCACATCAAAAACAAATTGCAAACCCAAAAGCATGTGTCTTCATTTTACAGTTCAAAAGGCTTTTAAGCTCTCAGATGTCAATAATCATGAATAAGGGTTTTTCATATTTTTACGTTTTGTATTTTTTTTAATAACAAGTTTTTTATAGCGTTATTTCATTTTTTTCTGCCGATTATGAAAGCAGGGGTGCTCTTTCATAATTTCATAAGAGTTGTTTTAAAAATGTCATTTATCAATTAGAAATTAAAAACAATGGCCACTGAGAAAAAAATCAGTCCTGCACGACCACCACACGTGTTTGAAAGCACCTTACGCAGTACGCGGAGTGCAAATGGACATTTTCAATCCACTCGCTCTACATTCGCGTATTTTGTTAACAGCTTCACTGATTTGCTGCTGTATAAGCGTAAAAACACGCAGAGTGTAATGAAAACCATCAAATTTACAGTTAAAATAGCAATTCTCATGCTTTCACATGTTTTGTATCATATTTGTCCCCTTTACTATGACAATTGCAATTTTTTCGTGCCCTTCATTAACATGTTAGCCTAACATTACCGGTTGACATTAACTCTTTGGTTGTAGACAATTAAAACATGGTACAAGGAAAGCACGCATTAAGACAAAGTCATCTTTCACATTTATTAATATACGCTCTTCTTGAAATATTCCAATGAGGACTGAACACATACAAAACACGTTTTGACTACTATGCTTGGGAATTTTTTTTCCACACAATTACTACAGGTAATGGGAAGGTGGTTATGTATTCCACCATTTGCTCCATTTGAACCAAGTTTATGCCAAAGATATTTTGCAAGTCCTGCTGCTAATCCAGTTTTATTGTATATCAAAGATCTGTCTGAAAAGCTTCCAAATATGGGTAATATTTATCGTCCACTGCAAATTAGATTCTTCATCCGCCAAATACCTGCACTATGGTCTTTCTCAACAATGTAGTGTAGATTCGGTGCTTAAAATATATAGCATCCATTACAATTATTTTTGTAACAAAATATTGATTCATTTATTATCTTATAATGTAAATGTTATTAGATGCTGTGTATATTTTAAGCACTAAATTTATAATATTAATTGCAGTGGTTAAATATCATGCTTATATTTGGGTTGGTACCTTTTGTGACCCCACTTTTTCTGCTCCCAGTTGATTCAGCAGCCTTGACGGAATTAAGTACAGTAGCCCCTGCACTTTATTCCGTCAAGGCTGCTGAATTCAACTGGGAGCAGGCAAAGTGGGGTCACAAAATGTACCAACCCCTTATATTTGGAAATCTTCCAGACTGAAGGTGCTTGTTCCAATTGCCTTTGGGACCCCCTCCCAATTACGACTTGGAAGTATTAAATTTTTTATTTTATGAAGGCTGTATTTTTCTCATATGTGTCCTGAATTCTCGCATACAAATCCATTTCATTCTGAAGATAGAGACAAAAAGTGCCTTTTTAGTGGTTAACCATCAATATTAGCACAGTCGTGAATGGAGCAATGCGATATACATTATCACTTCTACCGTCAAAACCACAAGTTTTGTTTCCAATGAAACTTGACAAGTGTATGAAAATACCAAGCTTGCTTATGAAGTAGTGAACATGATACACCCAAATCGGAACAAGCACCTTTAAGTATACGCTTCAATAAGATAATTCATAGTACTCTGGTAGATTTTTGTATTATAGGCGTTGGAAAAAAATCCTGTTTCAGACCAGATTCGAACCAGTAACCTCCCGACTACCAAACAGGTGCACTTGACCACTTAGCTAAGGATGACATGTTATCAGAGAATCATAGGCTGGTATTCTGAAAGGGAGTCCACTTCAGACCCAGGTTTAAACCAGGGTTAGTCCAAATTGTCTTGTCGGTATAAATGCCCTTCTGATGGAATCCAATAGGAATGCAATGAACTTCATCAAATTTAAGGCAGACATCTAACACTCCTATGGTCACCTATTATTCAAGAGGTCACTGGTTCAATTCTACCGGAAGCACCTTTTTCTTTTCCAAAGCCATTCTAGGAAGATAAATAGTAACTGTAAGCTCATTGGAATTATTCCTCACACAACCATATACATTTAAATAGTACACCCCACTGTGGAACCAACTTTTACTCCCCACAAATAAACCCATCAAATACTTCCAATTATGTTCTTCACAAAGCCCCATTCCATGATTACAGACAACACACCTCAACCATTTTCACACAATGTATTGCTATTCACATTTTAATTCTTATCCTTGTATGAAATCCATTGCTCCCGATTCCTTTTCAGTTACAAGTATTACCTTAATAGTGCTCAGCTCATGATCAATGCCCAATTTATTCAGGATCTAACTTGCATTTAATTTAATCTTGGTTTTGTATCGTTCAGAACTTGACCTCATATCCCAAATTCCCATTCAAATTTCTAAACGCACCATTTATCCATATCATTACACAATGGGGGAAAATACCATTTCACCATGATACATGCAACAGATTCTTTATGCAACCATCATCAGGAGTCTAACTATCCTCCTCAAGGGTCATTAGGGAATAATTAAAATCTGGGGTGTTGCAAATCTTTGCTAAATATTTTTTAAGGTTACTTTAGCTGGAAATTGGTGAGTAAATGGCAAACTTTACCTTGTTCTTGATTATTGCATAATCTGTCGGCCATGTCACATAGTGATGTATTTGCAAAATATGCATTCCAAGAAAAACGGTTTTGAAGATCTTGCGATCTTAATTTGCTCTATACTGTTAGTTAAAACATATTTAGATATGCAAAAAATATTCATGCATCACTATGCCTAAATGACAAATAGCAATTTCAATGATTAAATGTCATTTTGTGAAAAGTTTGTGCAATTTTATAGCAACACTACCGCGAGCTGAAAAAATATGTCGCACTAATACGTCATGTTAAACGACAAATTATTCAAAATGTAAATGTGATGCTGTGGGCCTGCGCAGAATACATTTTCGAAAAATACGTCATATGTGATTCGAACAATTTCGGGTTTTGTAAATACATCATAATTAGTTAATATCTTACAATAATTAAGCCACTTTGAAGTACGACATTTGGTGAATTTGTATAGTACAAAACAAACGCATATGCAAAATTTCTTTAAAAAGTAACAAAAAGTCGGACACAATTTGACATTGTACTGTAGTGAATCTTCACCTTACCGATTACGACTTGATGAAATGGCCTAATTACTTCCATAAATAGGTTCTGTACAAGTGAACTCAGACTTGCATAGTCCACCAAAAGGTGACCAGTGTTGAGGACGTGAGGTGATGCAACAATAATTGGCCACGATTGGACCTCCTTGGTGGGGGACTGGTGACTATCTGATTGTAACATTTTTAAATGTACAGTATCTGCAGAAATGGACAACTTGTAAGAAAGTCTTGTTCAATGGTAAGCTACTTATATGTCCAAAATTTCGGGAATAGGCCCTATTCTGCTTTAGTCTTCTAAAACTGATGAAAAAACACATTCTCTCTCCTTATTTCTATTTGCAAATGTTCGCCCATCTCCATATTTCCCATATTCCCTTGCTATTTCTGAATGAAATTGTAAATTTTATACTTCATGGTCAACCACAAGCAGGTAGTTAGTCCCACCCCACCCCCCCTTAAAAATCTTAAAAAAAAAAAAATCCAAGGGCTGGTATTCTCAAAGGGAAATCTACTTGGATGCACCAAGGAATTTTAAAATTCTGACCATTTGGAAAAAGGACCTCTAGAGGACCTTTTTCCCCCCACTCATGAGAAGGATACCTGTGGGGCACTATCAAGGATCATGACACTCAAGTCGCAGGGAAAATACATGGGGAACACAGGTGCAATTATGTTCAGGGTTGTTAACATTTTGACCCAGACAAGTGTCACACACACACACAACCAAAAGTAATTCCCTCTGTGCCCTCTTGCAGATGACGCAAAAATCATAGAACCGGAGTAGGGAGCTTTTGCTGATGATGGAAACCTCCTACATTGACCAACATACAGAAGTTGATTTGAAGTATCGTTATTAAAGCAATATTAACAATTGCAATGGTGCTGTGGTTGATTTTTGTTTGTGAAATCATAATCTGGCAGTTTTGTAGCATTCTGTGGTTCAAAAGGCAAGTATGGACCATGAAAGACTTTTCACGGAACAAAAAAAATCGGAAGGTTCTTAATTGTAGTAGATCAGTACAAAAATATAATGACTTAGTTAAAAACATTAAACAATTTTGGCAATAATAACATGTCAAATGCTCAGCTAGATAATTTTTATTACCGAAATTAAAAGATTCACAAATAAGACCACAATACAGTAAACTGTAGTGCATCAAAAGTTCTTTGTGCAGAAAGGTTTCACTATGAAAATTCAGATCCTGTATACGATTCTCACAGTAAAAGCAAGATTTCAGTCTCAACCTCATGGCAGGAGATGGGTACAGTTCCATTCTCCCACGAGTAGTGTCATAATACAATAGAGCTGTTGAACCTTGTCATTGGGCATGGGAATACAATGACAGATCTCCATCCCAAACCTCAATCAAGTGACATCACCACATATCTCCATTCTTTTGCACAACTATCAACTAAATGAACAGCTGTGAGCTAAAATATAACATTGTGACTGAAAGTGGCTATCTGCATTTTGCAATTGGTTATGTATTGATGTGATGTCACTCCAGACTTCAGCTCAGATGGAGTACAGGATATAGTCCACAATTTGGAGACTGGATGCCATTGTATGCTAGAAAGCAGGGCCACTAACTAGCAACATCTTCACCACCATCATCATCACAAGTTCTATCAAAATGTCCCTGTACTGTTCGCTAAAAAATTGTCACAATCACACGGCTATAGGGTTGCGTGTCATCACATCATGCCGCCCATTCCTCCCATTCCGCCCATTCCTCCCATGCCACCCATGCCGCCTGCTGGCATTGCTGGCTCCTCCTTGGGAATCTCTGTGATGACCGACTCGGCAGTGGAAAGTAAAGAAGCTACACCAGAGGCATCGACAAGCGCCGTCCTGACAACCTATGGAGAGATTGGGAAACAGATATATTTATCATAAGTGGTTGCGTTTATTACACTTTTTTCTGAGCCTACAAGAAATCGAAGCTACATGCTTGAATTTCAGATCTAAAATCTCAAGATGTACAAACTCCGGGTACAAACTGATCACAAATGGTGCTGTAACTCAGCAGGAAAATCATTTCACCTCTGAAAAGCTCACTTTGCCACCAAAATTGGATGAAATCAAACCATTGATCCAAGAGAGTGCATTCTTAAAAGGGGAATTTCATGATCCTTAGCCTCGTCCCACGAATTTACCTCACAGAAATTGAGATTTTTATATCTTCTGAACCGTTGGCCTAAGTATGGTATGTGTGCCTTATCTATTCAAGAATAAATTGGTAATTTTGTATTCTCTCTCCATAAACAGACAGAAATTACAACACATTAGCCTATGGGGCAGTGTAATACAACTAATTTGCACATAACATCAAAACACAACCATCAGAATCAACTAAGTTGTAGAAATACAACCTTTTTTCTAAAAACAACAGGAATGTGCTAGTATCACAAATGGACCTTTAATGTCCAATCAATATCACTGAGAATGAGAATAAAAGATAGAATTTGTTGTTTTGCCTAACTAATATCATCATATTGGATGGGCAGTCCAATATTTTTATCCTAGTCGCACCAGAATCCACTACTCCACACATTAACTGTACCTTGGTGGGATCAATAAAGCCCGTCTTGACCATGTCTACGTATTCATCATTCATTGCATCATAACCAATTTTTCTGCCGAGAGCTAAGCACCTTCTCTACGACCAAAGAGCCCTCCATACCGTCATTCTTGGCGATGGTCTGGCACGGAATCTTAGAGCAACGACGGACATTGCAACACTGAAAAGATTATAATGTGGTCCCTGCTTAAAGGTTTGAGAAACTGAAATTGTCTGTTCTCTTTAAGTACTGGTTACACAGGACATTTTATTTTGAAGCAGGGCCCTCATTTTCATTCAAGCACAGATTTTACTTTTTCATTTTTAGTTTTATTAGTGTGACTTGAGAACTTATATTTCTCAACTCTGGGTAAACTCTCCTTCTGAAGCCAAAGGTTCCTACTTGTTTTGGATCGAAAGTGAACTGTAAAATTACTACAATGTTCTTCATTAGAGACTCTGCATAAGATTCGTGGCCACATATCCAGATACCGGCGTGTCCATAATCATTTTCTGCAAGACACGTTGCGTGCTTGCATCTCATTTACAGACTGCGTAAATATGCCCATATAGTACGTGCGCACCAAATGTTCCATGCTGGCCATGATTTGTGGGAACTGTAGTGGTTAATTAATGCCTCTTGACTGTACCTACTGCTTATCTGCTGGCCCTTAATCAGTCACACAATTGTCCGTGCATGATTAACACTCATTACTCCATTATCACTATTGGGCAACAATTTGACCCCCCCAAGACGATTCACCTATTGCACATTCATCCTCACTTTCGGCTAATCTTTTGGAATTAAAGCAAGGCTTGTTTGGCATGGCGAAATAAACCTTGTGTAAAAGTGCTAGTGTCAAATTCTAAAGCACAGGCATGCGCAAGCCGCTTACGGCGGTCCGGAAGACATAATCCTGATTCTAAAGTGAAAAAAAAAAAGTTGGTGAATGAAACTGGTGTTTGAAAATTCTCAAACTGAAAAAAGTATCGAAAGGCATTGTGGTAAAAAATGATATACCGTCATCGATTGCATTTAATTTTCGTGCTGGAGCACTGACTACCCGATAAAAATGTTTGATTTTCCTTGCTAGCTTCTATAGGTTCAGACCATGTACGTACATATTCATCACAAAAAGTTTAACCCTCTGATGCAAACTCCATAGCTTCAAACCTTTGTTTTCCCGAGATATTTTAGATTTAGTTTCCCTTACACACATTCTAATGGGAGACTGTAACAATAATCTCGCGTGCATTACCAATTTAGATAATATTTTCACAGTCTGTGACAATGACTACACACCACGTGGGAAAATACTTTCCGGGTCGCCATACAGTGCCGCTAGCCACTATAGTTACATCGACTGGGCCACATAGCCACCCAAGCCTTGCTTTTGTCACAATATGACCACAGGTGAAATATTTTTTATTTCCTACTACTTTGGTCATTATTTGGATGTCTGGTTGAATCTAACGATGTTTAAACACCTCAAAGTGCCACAAACCACCTCCATGAACAATTCCTTTTCTTCCACGCAGCTCTTGTTGCACAAAGGGCATCATTGACACGGTCCCTTCTTCTCGTTTACTTTCGACAATCCTTGAGCCTCCAACCTGGGAACAAAATAGTTACAAAGACTAGTCAGAAATCTGTTAGCATTTGTTTTTCTTCTTTATGGTTTGTTTGTTGGTTCCAATGTGACCAAAAAAATAAATCTTGCATGCACCCTAAACCTGCACATATTTGATAATTTAACTTGGTCAATATACAGAAAGATTTGTCTAAAGTACAAAACACAACTACAACGGTGTTTTTCTGTCTCATACCGCAGCTACAACACTGTGTCTTACAGCTGTGAGCTAAAAATATAACATTGTGACTGAAAGTGGCTATCTGCATTTTGCAATTGGTTATGTATTGATGTGATGTCACTCCAGACTTCAGCTCAGATGGAGTACAGGATATAGTCCACAATTTGGAGACTGGATGCCATTGTATGCTAGAAAGCAGGGCCACTAACTAGCAACATCTTCACCACCATCATTATCACAAGTTCTATCAAAATGTCCCTGTACTGTTCGCTAAAAAATTGTCACAATCACACGGCTATAGGTGCGTGTTCATCAACATATGCCGCCATTCCTCCCATTCGCCCATTCCCTCCCATGCCACCCATGCCGCCTGCTGGCATTGCTGGCTCCTCTTGGGAAGCTTTTGTGATGACCGACTCGGCAGTGAAAGAAAGAAGTACACCAGAGGCATCGGACAAGCGCCGTCCGACCCTGACAACCGTGGAGGAGATTGGGAAACAGATATATTTATCATAAGTGGTTAAGCTTATTACATTTTTATGAGCCTACAAGAAATCGAAGCTACATGCTGTAGAATTTCCAGATCTAAAATTCTCAAGATGTAAAGATGACAAACTACGGTACAAAACCTGATCACAAAATGGCTGTACAAACTCCGCAGGAACATCATTTCCACCTCTGAAAAGACACTTTGCCACCACAAATTGGCATGAATAAACCATGACCAAGACGAGTGCATTCAATTAAAAGGGGAATTTCATGATTCTAAGCCTCGGCCACGATTTACTCACAGAAAGTGAGATTTTTATATCTTATGAACCGTTGGCCCATGTATAGTATGTGGCTTACTATCAAGAATAAAAAAAATTTGTGGAAGTTTTGATTCTCTATCCGCTAAACCAGACAGAAATTACAACACATTAGCCATGGGGCAGTGTGATACAACCTAATCGCACAAACATCAAAACAACAAATCAGAATCAACTAAAGTTTTGGCAATAACCTTTCTTGAGGATATTAGGATTACTAAAATAGTAAATGTACTAGGATAACAAAATGCACCTTTAATAAGTGACCAAGGTTTCGTAAGCAAAAAAGCTATTATCAATGAGAATGAGAAGTAATAACAGATAGGATTGGTTGTTTTGCTTATCTACTTAATACGTGAAATCAAAAAAAATTGTGCGTGGGTTGCAGATGAACTTGACCTCGATTATTTAAAATCACTGTATCATAGATTTGTTGTGGTTTTAATAAAGCAATCTAATATACATCCAACTGTTGAAAAAATGAAGAAAACGATTAAAAAAAATAAGCCAGATATGACTAATTTTGTAAGACACCTCTTTTACTCATTCCAATGGGAGTATACAGTTAAGCAAGAATACGTTATGTACGATATACGGGCATCGCATTATGAAGTATGATGAACCAGTATTTGTTTAATGATATGATCCCATGGTCTTATTCAGTGATCTTCAAAAAAGAATTTAATGTTTCACACAACTCTCACCCAATTAATCTTGACGTGTAAATGAAAAGGGTTTCAACATTACTACTCTAATCCAGGTATATAATACCGGGAATAGATACAAGCTATGGCAAAATAAGAGAACCTAAAGTGTAGTAGTAGTAAAACCAAAGTTGTAAAATCCGGTTTGTCCCGAAACCAGGGGTGGCCGATTCACCTCACATTCGTGAGCAATCGCCTTACTCCCTCCTTCCACTTCGCGATTCAATGCATCCCCCATACTCAACCCAACCCTCATGCTCTCCTCCTCAACTTGCTTCCTCCATGTCCTCTTTTGGTCGAGCCCCTCTTCCTCAAACCACTCACCTCAAACGCCCTTTTTCAAACATGCTCCTCATCCTAATCAGCACCACTTGCCCATACCATCTTACACCATTCGCCTTCGCCAGTCGGCCAGCCGCCTCCTCCAACCCAACATCTGCATCAAACATCCCCCTCAGTCTTCCTCCTATCCATCAATTTCACCCACCACACATTGCTCTCACCAGTGATCTCTCTGCCCTCTCAAAAATCCCCATCTCCTTTCACTCAGGCACCATGGCTCACTCCAATACAGCATCAATGCACTCACACAACTCTGTACACCATCCCTTCCATCTCCAAAGGAAATCTTCTCCCAAAAGTAACAACTCCCCACATTCTCAAAACTTCACCCACCCATACCTTACTTGGCTGTACAGCCGATTCACATCCACCACCCGCCACTAATCCTGTCACCTAAGTATGTGAACTCCTTCACTGTTCCACCTCGTCACACAATTTTCCACCTCCTTACCCACTCCCTCAACTCCCTACTTGCATCTTCCACAACAAAGGCACTTGCCAAAACTTGGGGTCACTCTCTTTCATCCCCGGAATCTCCCTGAATCCATTTCCCACATTTCTAATAACCACACTGGAATTTGCACCCACCCTCTTTCCACATATTCCACATGGGTCCACCTTACTAACTAACACCTCCCCCTCCTCCACTCACTCATCAATTTAGTCTTCCCAAGGTTTACCTTCAGGCCCGTAATCTCCAAATGCCTTCTTCCACTGCCAAAACTTCTCCTCAAAACCCTACATTGTCTCAAACATTAAAACTAATACTCATCAGGCAACAGCAATCTTTCACTCATCAACCTTCTTTTGCAATCTCCGTAACCACATCACCCACAATGCAAACACCAACGGCGGACAGCACAGAACCCTGATGCACACCCCACCTTCACCGCAAAACTCTCAGAACAACTAGAACCCTACTCGAACTCTTGTTTTTGCCCTTCATACAACTCATCACCGCTCTAACCACCACTTATGGTATGCCTATCTTCCCCATTGCCCACTCCATCACTTTCCTCGGCACTATCAAATGCCTTCTCCAGGTCCACAAAGCCAAATATACAGTTTATTCCCTTTTGCTCGATATTACTCTTGCATCCTCCTCAAAAATGAACACTGCATATATCGTTCCCTTCCTGGCATTAAAACCAAATTTGCATCTCATCCACTTTCCAACTATCCTCCACATTATGTTCTTTAGTACACTCAACCAATTGTCATCGCATGCTCCAACAAATTCAACACCCATATCGCACCACAGCTCATTGCATCCCCTTTTCCTTAAAAAATTGGAACTAAAACAATCACAGCCAACTCCACCGGCATTCCTCCTCCATCTAACAACCTCTGACACAACTCAATCATCACACCAATCCCTCTCTCTCCAACTCGTAATAATCATCCTCAACACTCACTCACAAACTCTTTGCATATCCTAAACAATGGGAAGATCTTGTGTTCGTGCCTCTGCAACAGGTGAATTGGTGATTGGATTTGGCATATCAGTTGGCACATGTATAAAGAACTCAGATTAATCCGTGAGTGTGAATGAAATCATCAAGAAAATGTTAGAATAAGTTGACAAAGGTATCATGATATTGATATGGTATACTTCTCACAAACCACGTTTAATGTGTGTTGTAAATTCCCTAGGAATGGTGAAATGAAAAAAGGGGGGTTACAAAAAAAGTGGTCATATCTGGCTTATGTTATATAATCAAGTTCTTCATTTTTAACATTTGGAAGTATATTAGCTGTGTTTTATAAAACAAACAACAAATCTATGATATAGTGAATGCATTAAGGTCAAGATCATCTTTATCCTTGCACAATTTTTTTGTTCACGTAGTATTGTGTTCATATGGGATGGGCGTCCATATTTTATCATTAGTTGTGCTGGCATCACTACTCAACACATAACTTTACTCTGGGTGGGACTCAACTAATGCCGTCTTGACCCTGTATATCCATCATTCATTGATCATAACCACTTCTGCCGATGTGGAAGCTAGCACCTCTCTAGACCAAAGAGCCCTCCCATAACGGCATTCTTGGCGATGGTTCTGGCACGGAATTCTTGAGCACGACGGACAATGTCAACACCTGGAACTGTGAAAAGAGTATGTAAGCCCCTGTCAAAGGTCGGGAATCTAAACGACCATTTCTCTATAAAGGTAACAGGGATATTTTATTCGAAGCATGCTCTCTTTTTCATTCAAAGACACAGATAGGGATTGTACTGTTCTTATCTGTGGGCAAGCCTTACACCACCTAGTTACTCCAGAAACGTTTTTTAAACATGTCTTGATTCTCAAACTGAGTAAACCTCTCCATCGGTTTGCCAAATTCTACTGTTTTGGGGATCAGAAAGTGAAATGTGACTTATACAATTATAATACAGTTGCTGCAACAAGAATCGTGGCCAAACATAGTAGTACCTGCCGCATAATACAAATTCAGCGCAAGACAAGCTGTGCGTGCTTGCATCTATTTACAGAGTGCGTAAATACGCCCATATATTGCCGCGTTGCAATGTGCGTACCAAGTGTTCAACGCTGGCCATAAGTTGCGGGAACTGTAGTGTTAATGCCTTTTGACTGTACCCTACTGCCCTATTCAGTCCACAAGTGTCCGTGGCATGACTAACACCGCAATGATCTCGTGATCACTTTTGGCCACATTGGACCCCCAAGACGATTCAACCTAATTACACATATCCTCCTTTTGGATCTGTTTATCTATTGAAACCAAATCAGCGCTGCCATTAATATAAAGGTTTATTACGAAGGGGAAATACAAATAGGTTCGTCTTAACCATCTATAGTAGCCTGTTCAAGGCAGTTGGAATCTGAAGATATCGCCAGCGAAATAACGTAAAGAATCGTACTTGACACCAAACGCATATAAGGCCAAAAAAAAATTGTTGTGTGCCCTCCCCAGCTAAAATCAGGTCATTAGTTTTTTTGTTTTTTTTAACTCAGTTCTCAGAAGTGATTGCCTAATTCATGTAAAATCCAGCTAAATACACGGGTGTGTTGCGGGGTCGTTTAAACAGTGAAAACCACCTCACAACCTTCAAGAGCTGTGTAAACACAACGATAGCTCGTGTCCATGCAAAAAAAAATGTCAGGAAAAAAAAAATCGGTAGTGTTAAAAATCACATTTCTTTTTTATTCCAATGTTTCATTTATTTCTTAAATGATGGGAATGGAAACTATGTTGAAAGGCAGTTTGCGAACTGTAACCCTAGCATTCCCATCACGAAGGGTAGTGAGAGCCCTCCATTGTTGATGTATTAAGTGTTTACGTTTTGGAACTGTTGCCTAGAGGTATGATTGTTAATTTTAGCCATCGCTTGATCTCAGGCACATTGAAGGCATTTTGCACCGAATTTCAATCCAACCAGCCAGTTAGTTTCAAGGATCAAATTAAACCTATAAAGTAATGTGACACAAAGTACATGTACTATTTAATATGGCGACTGTAGATTGCCATATGATAGATATTTGGACAAAAATCTGGACGCAAAATTCATCGAAGAAGATCGGGTAGAGGCAGGCACCCGGTTGCTTATTTATAGGCAAGGAAGATTTCAATGATCGCAAGCAGAATGAAAAATCCGTTATGTTTTAAAAGCCTGCTAGCATATGATTGAGGTAAAATATGGTTATTCTGAAAATGTTAAATCGTGAAGATTTTGTCACAGGCCATCTAACTTATAGTTTAGTGCTAGCGAAACATGCCGCAAGTGTCAGTCAAATCGGAAAACCCTCACTGACAGGTAGGACTTACGATTGCTCTGTCAAAAGGAACGGGAAAGTTCCCCCAATTTTTGCGTTTTTTAAACATGGCCACTCGCATGTCCAGTGCAGGAGTTAAATCAGAGCTACTCCTTGTGAGTTTCGTTTGCGTGGCTTGGTACACATTCTATCAAACCGGAAAACAGGTTTGGTAAAAATAAGACAAATTAAAGACAAAAATAAAAAAAAAACAACGACCGAGATTTTTGGGATTTTGGGTCGGTACGCGGAGGGCAACACAACAATTTTTTTTGTTGCCTAATACTGAACAGCTGAAATTCATACCCATAGCTATTTTTAGTATCCGGATTCCAACACAGGTGTCTGCGGTTAGCTTCGCCCAGCTCGGCTCAGACAGGCCTTGTACAGTATGTACTGCCAGTTTGTATGTATTTCACATTTTTTTTTTTCGCGATTGCGAAAAATTTCTTCGGGTACGGGGTTGTTTTCCAAATATGGCGTTTATGAGTATTTGAATATATGTGGCCAATCAATGACGACTCTATTCCTTATACTGAAATGTACGGGGCGACATTGTCGCCCAATGGAGACGAGCGATGATGTGTTCATTTGTATTGGTTCAGTTACGTAAAAGGGAGGACATCAGATTGTATTCAATACAGAATGACCAAATGCTTGGATCTGCCTCGCTGTGAGTGATTCATGGAAGTTATAGGCAATATTCGCTTTTATGGGGAGGAGATTTGAGAGTAGGTGTGACTTGTGAACGGTATTCATGTTATAATATGGTATGAAATAGATTTCTGAGACAGTTTCATTACGGTTTGCATGGGCACTTGGCCCGTCGTGGGTGGGTGGGGGAGATTTTGCATGGGGCGCCGTGTGCTAAGGCCATGGGGGAGTATTATGAGTCATTTTTTATATCCCATGGGTAAGAGTTTGCATGGGCTCAGTTAAGGCCTCGGTGGGGGGGGGGGGGGGAACACCAATGATATATACGGGGGATGTA